>JBCAUA010059575.1:0-11359 GCA_038406235.1 Peronia verruculata
AATTTTCCTCAGCCCACCTATCTGTAAAACGGGTACCTGATGTATATCGGGGGAAGTACAGTGGCGCTGCACTGCGGGGACGCGGTATGAAATGGCCAAGACAATTTCCCCTCTTGGGGGGTCAAGGGATGGTACTTTTAACTTTTTTAAAAACTTTTAATAATCATAAGCGAACCTGCTCTAATTTTGAGTTATTGTGTAACTATATAGAACTAAAATACTTTTCTATGAATTTAGCTTGATTTTGAACACAGTCCCTCACATTGCGTTGGCTCACTTTTTGGGAATTTGGCACTTTGCACAATATTTTGCTTGCCTGTGTCAAATTTGCAAGCTAGCTAAATAATGTTAGAGATATTGAATAGGACAATTAACCCTCCAGGGCTCAATCTTGACTTATAAGGACCAGTGCTAGAGTTACATTATTTTTTACACTATGGCCTGTACAACTGAAATGATGCATTTAACTTCTTAAGCTAAAGCTGAGATCACCACAACCCCCGGGAGACTGAAAGGCTAACAGATAACGTAGACTAAGCTTGAATATGGGTCTAGCTCTAATAATCTCTTGGCAGTCATGGCTGCTAATATTGTGGTAATCTATAACAATTCACCTAGTAATTGTGCGGGTAGGAGAAAAGTGGAGCTCCCTCCGAGACGGGGTGTGTGTGTGTGTGTGTTCACGTATGTGTTCTCGAATATGTATAGTATGTACGTTTGAGTGAGTGAATGTTTGTGACTGAGTGAGGATGTGTGTGCGTCTCTGTGAGTGAGTACATGTGTGAGATTGTGCATGCGCCCACAAAAGCGTGTGCGAGGAGATGGAAGCGTTAAGTATCCGTGATACTGAGTTAGCTGACAACCTGTATCTTTCCACATGGAGTCCTTAGTCCTTAGTTGTACCTTGTTTTTGCCCTATTAGCTACGGCATTGTTTATAAACAGTGTCTTTTGTTAGATTACCCAGTGGGTACACGAACAGTTCCGCCCCTTAACTCTTACAGGAGTCCCTGGATTTAAAAAAAAGGAAAAACAACAACAACAACAACAATAACAAAGCGATAAGGAGCATTCGTTTACTGTTCTTTGGCTTCTTGCTCCTGCCTCCCCCCCCCCACCCCCTTTTATGTCTGTTCTGTTCTGTTTCGAATCCCAAATCACCACTCCCACCGCCTTCCCGCCCTCCCCTTCTCCCCTGGAATAGCATCCCCTACACTGTGGTACTTTCATTAAAACCTTTACATCTCAATTTCGTTATCTGCTCGCTACACTTTGTACCCGGAATTCTTTTGAAAAAGAATACAAGGTAGACAGAGAGAGCGTTTGATAGATAATAATGTAGAACTTTATTTGTGTTTCTTTCTGTCTCGTATTAAGGCATAAAGGGTCATTTATTTATTTCTTAAATAAGATACTTTGCACCTAAAACTCTATCCAAATAGTGCACAATAAAGAAAGTAAATAAGATACTTCGTACCCAAAACTCTTTCCAAATCGTGTACAATAAAGGAAGAGAGAGCTTTATGTTAATTTTTTTTTCTCGTATTAAAGCATATTAAAGTGTCATTTATTTCTTCAATAGGATACTTTATACCTAAAACTCTTTTCAAATAGAATACATGCAGCAAGAGAGAACTTTGTTTTTTATTATTTCTTTCTTATGTTTAAGGGTGAAGTGTCATTTATTTCTTCAATAAAAAAATAGATATCACTACAAGAACCCGGGCACTCCAGCAATTTCAGCTAATAATTATAGGAATAACAGACAAATAACTTCTAGTGCCACTTAATTTGCTAAAAACTGTATTTTCTCCACGCACAACACCCCCCTTTTTTTATCATCCGGACTTACTAGCGATGGCGTTGAGTCCGACCTTACGTTTTGCAACGTTATGCCAAAGATCTGCCGCACCCGTCGGGAAAGCCTCCACTATTTTTTTATTCTTAAGCCTTTCAATCCTAAGAGAGTAGAAATACCTCGGCTCTTTAAGAGGTTACCTGTTTTTGTTGAGAATTTTTGTGGGTAGAAATTTGGAATTTGGAAACTTTTCCCGCACAGCGGCATGCAGCTTACTTTTTCATCGATTCTGAACTGCCAACTGTTCTTTAACGTGCGCAAAAAGGGCCGCCGAAATATATTCGCCCTTATCCTAAAAGGCTAGACGTCGGGCTTCCCTACCCACAATAGACTATGGGACCGTTGAGTCACTTAGGGCAAATGCGGGTTTTCAATCTCCGTGTTCTAGAATTCTTCCACCTCACGATGCGGAACCGGCCAGTCGATCCCAGCCTCTTTTCTCCATAAGCAAACGCTAAATCACAGAGCCATTGCGGCCAGCCTGATAACCTCCACCAGAGGTTGAAGGACTTGGAACTTAAGAGTCTGCGGAGCATAGCCATCCGCAGGTGGCCCACATGCGTTAAGAGACCGTAACCATCAGGACGGAGGAGAGCTTGTAAAACTAGATCTAAAATGTCTAATTTCCCGAAACAGAAATGTTCATGAAATTAGATCCTCTGTAAAAGGGGTTTGAGTAGGCCAGACCTCTACGGGAGTTCAGGTCAGAAATATCTAATTTCTCGAAACGGAAATTTTCATGAAATTAGACGTTCCGTCAAAAGTTTCAGTAAGTCGACTTTTCTACGGGGGTTCATGTCAGAAATATCTAATTATTATTTCTTGAAACAGAAATTTTCATGAAAGACGTTCTGTCAAAAGGCTTCAGTAAGTCGACTTTTCTACGGGAGTTCAGGTCAGAAATGTCGAATTTCCCCGAAACAGAAATGTTCATGGGATCAGATGCTCTGACAAAGGGGTCTGAGTAGGCCAGACTCTTCTACGGGAGTTCATGTGGGCTGATTCCACCGCTGGGAAACTGACGCTGTGTTTCATGAGCGCACTTATTATTTCATTATGTCAAGGCTGAGCCAGCAAATTGACGAGCGTTGTTCTTTGCCAAAACCTCCACTCTCTCAGCTATCAACCCTAGGAAGTTACTATGAACATTTACTGCAGCAGTTTACCAGTGATAGCCAAGTCCTAGCTCCCGTGCTTTGATAAAACGCCCTTTCCAGCCTGTATCGTCTTTTATTTAATCACCTGTTCAACTGCAATTATTCACAGTAATATTAAAACTAGCCCAAAGCTCCCATTTATTCTCTTAAAAACAACAACAACAACAACAACAACAAAAAACTAAAGCAAGTATACAAACAAGCAAACAGACAAAGATACAAACAAACAAACAAAAAAACCAAAACAATAAACAGGAAGACAAATAAAGAAAGAAAAAAAAAAAACATGGGATTTCAGTTACTTAATCTTAGAGAGATCACAACATTTTTAAAGTATGCCACAGTTTTCTCAGTTCAAAGATATCAGAACAAATGCGTTTTGTCTAAATACATTAAGTGGGACCAGAAAACAGATCTGTTCCAAACACCAGAAATGTTAAATGAGCAACGTGTTTGCTACATAAAGGTTTATCGCATCTGTTGGGAAAGACGATGGAGAATTACAATGCTGAAAACTGGCGCACTTAAAATGCAGATGTTTATCTTACATTCGGCAATGTCTTATTTGTGGGCCTGGTCTTCTGGTTAGGTTCTATATATACGTCTTTCAACCTCCTGGTGGAGGTTATCTCGAGTTTTCTGGTACACTCAGAATCATTGCTAATGTCTGGATGCAGTCTGGACCCTTTTTCAGACTCTTGCTGTATAAGACCTGTGCTATTGCATATGGACATGGCGAACAAAGACGCTTAATTTGATAGCCAGGTGTCTTTTATACAACTTTACAAAACATGCAACGACATAAACGTGGACGGCTAACAAAATAAGGTAGGGTAGATTGTGTATCGCGTTTGCATCATGTATGAGTTAGATATAGCTGTGGACTTGGTTAATAAATCATTATGGTCTGTAAGAGCATTACCTTTGCAGAGAGAAGTGCAAAGATTATGTGCATATTGTATTATTCATGTGGCAAACAGAGACGGACTCATGATCTTATGACTCACCTCCAGCCCACGAACTATTTTTTATATCAACATTATCTGGTGGGCAAAGTGCATCTTCTAGAATATGCCATTTTTCTATTATTTTAAGATTCTGTATGGAGGGTCACATTCCCGTTCATTATTTTTTTTTTTCTCTTCTCAAGAATTTCTTTTTTCTCGTTGTATTCTCCCTGTTTCTTTCTGAATCGCTCTTACTGTGGCCATTGTTGCTTAAACAAAGGGGGAGAACTCATACTGACGTTCTTGGCACCAGTTATCGAACTTAGGCTATGTTTCTATGGCCTAATCAAAGAGTTTATACTATTATACTGGAGTGCAGACTCATGACGTCACCTTAACAAAACACCATGTGTCTAGTCTAGCGCACCAATACTGGGCGCCATGGCCATGAGGTTAGACTTTGTATTGCTCTACGTGAGTTTCATTTAGCTTTGAAACAATTAGCATATGGTAACATTAACTAGGTTTTTTGCCTCCATGGACATGGCTCCACATTCTGTACGCGTTATACCATCAGTCCGCTTCCCAATATAATAGTTTAAGCTCCTTGGGCCCAATAAATGATCACAGCTTACACAATGTCTATGGTGCGCAATGTCCTCTTAACGCAATGTCTACATTGCATACCGTTTCCCGCACTGCGATGTCCATATCAAGGAATGTCTACACCACACAGCTAAAACACTCTCATGCTGGCTGGTATGAGACATTTTCGGACCACCTGATGTATACATTTGAGATACCGCATAACAGAAACCCACTTCATTGTTTGTAACAGCAGCTCTTCAGAAAGTAAACAATGCGGCGCATGGCGATGGAGTTGCTGGATCGGCAGCCGTTGGTCTCAGGAAGTTTACCGTTCTGGGGGTAACAACTGATTTTAAACTTCCTTGATGGGCCATCCACAATGCCGCAGTCCGACCAAACACCGTAAGCGCCAAATTCATCTGAGACAAGCAAAATAAGACACGATACGTTAAGATGAGACAAGATAAGTAAGACGCTACACCATGAAATCAGACGCTTGTCCGACTGAGGCGACCGGAGAAATCGCGTGTTTTTCAACAGTGAATGACTTTATAAAGCTTTTTGTTTTCTTCACAGAACCCTTCTATATCAATGTAAAATGTATTTTAGAGTTACATTTGTTCAAGTGGATTGAGTAAAACCAAAAAAAAAAAAAAAATTGTAATCTATTGGCATGGACTAGTAACGATTAATAAGGATTAACAAAAGTGATCGGCCATTTTCTTTTTAAATTCAGCTGCAGCAACAAGTCACCGCCATCGTCTTTAATTGCCAACATCTCAACTTCAACTTAGATAGATTTTTTTTTTCACACACAGAAAGGGAAATGCATAACCTTCACAGTGATACCAATAACTCCATATGCTCAAACTTTGATGAGAGTCTGATTTTCATCGCGCAGCGTTTCAAATCTGTTTGTTAACGCTCTACCACGAGATTTAACAATAAGTTGGCGCCGGCCCAGTGCATTTTTTCAATTTTTTTTTTCCCATGTCAATGGTAGTGAATAGTTTACAGTGTTTGTGGAACTCCAGCCGTTCGCTTGGTCGGAACATAGGCATAATTTATCTGTTCATCTCAATAATTTATGGTCTCGAACTTTAAAACCAAACGTTGTTTCTGAGTCTATTTGTCAAGGATTGCCATCAGGAAGACTTTGTGAAATTGATGTGTTCTTTACCACGACAGGAATGTGGCGTGCAAGTCACATCCAGGGCCAATCCAGCAGGTTGATTGGTAGTTAGTTATTGACTAATCATGTGCCTTGAGGAGTGAGTGAGTAGTGAATGACAGTAGTCCATACACTTTGCTTGTTACGTCAGTCAGCGTTACTGCTCGTCAGTACATCTCCAATACCTTGGCATTTTGTACCGGCAGAGCCTGTAAATGGGTGTAGCCTACTGCAGTTGTATCTTACATCTGCCTTGTTGTTACGCAAATATGACAGTTTAATAATATGCATGTGTTTATATTTAATTGTACATATGAGTATGTACGTGTGTGTGTGTGTGTGTGTGTGTGTGTGTGTGATATGAATGTATATTACACGTACAAGTGTATTCCTGCAGCTATTAAAGGAGTTAATTTCTATTTGAGGACACAACACACACACACACATACACACACACACACACACACACACACAACTCAAAACTGCCAATCAAAAACAAAGGAGAAACCAAGTTTCCAAGACTCACTGCGAGGAATAACATTTGTCTATAGAACCGCCTTTAGATACATACCCTAAGCACGCTACAACATAGCACAAAACATATGTGTGCTCAAGAACTTTCGTATCCTGGTTCTGTGGTGTGAGCAGAGAATATGCCACGGGCATAACCCAAACTGGAGGGGAACAACTCGTCAGCTGCTCAGCGTTAGTGAAATACTGACATATTTGTTTGCACAATCCAACATAAACTCATTATGTGTACATTGCTGACATAACAAAAAACATACAGAATAGGGCCTCATCCTATTTCTTATAACCATATGAAGACTCCAGTGGAAAAACCAGATAAGTCCACATTTTCTACAAAGGGAGAAAACAGAAATTAACGTTTAGAAATCTATAGTTTTTCACTGTATAGCCATTTAAAAACTCTCTTTTTAAAGGAATTTACCCAGTTTTTCCGAAATATTGTTCTGGTTAACAAATCTTAGCGAAGGTCGGGGCAATAACTTATTTTCCACAAAAATATAACTTATCTCGTTTGTCCGCTGGATTCTTCATATATAAACAGAGGAGGGTAGTTTTTATAATACTCAACTATACAGAAAAAAAAAAACCAAAAAGAAAGAAAGGGTTTACAATAACGTGTGATTTGGCACTGATTACATATTAAAGGAAAAATCTGACCCTGAAAAGCCTTCTTTTCCAGCTTACACGCCATGTGAGTGATGTTCGCTCGTGGAACACTTTGGAACTTCAAAAACACATAGAGTTATACACTGTTGTCGGGGGGGGGGGGGACTCCTATAATCTAATTGATTATGTTTTGAATAAACCGAATGTGTACCTACTCTTTGAAGAAAGACGACCTGCTGTCAACACAGAAAAGATTTTATACAAATCTGATTTAGTAAGTTCATTACCAGAATAAAACCATTCCGGCATCAAATGAGTAAAACGATCAAGGACTACCCGAGGCACACCCAAGGGCGTTCTGGTAGTGTCGAGATTCATGATCACGTCACCAGCGCTTCACTTTATTAGCTTTCCAATATCGCTCACCTTTTGATAGTTCTGGCCATGTGGCTTCTAGCCGCTGTCTTGTTCTACATGAGCACAGCTTTTATGTGGCAGTTTAAGGATTAGATAACTGATGGAAGGCAATGCTATCAACTGTCTGTGTGAGTTATATTTCTATCATAAATTTAAAAGCGGTAAAGATGGGAGATTTTGAGTATGATAGATCTGGCACAAAATGAAGCACACACTTAAAGATTAGGCGCCGTCCATTTGGGCCTAATGTCAGGTTTGTTTGAAAATTCAAGGCGAACTTTTTTTCATTTCTATCTTGACTCTTATAACTGCTAAGCATCTAAATAATGCAACGTCCAAGGTCTAAACAACAATTTGGAAGGGAATTAACCCAGTGGCGAGATAAGTCATAGCAACAATAAATTATGTTTAATTCAATGTGCAATGACTATTAAGAGATCGTTGCTTTTGAAATAGGGAAGGTACTCGGAATATGTGTCAGAGGTTTAGGGCTCATGGGGTTAACAGCCATTTAAAAACGTTGGTAACTGAGTGTTTAGAACAAAATATCTGGTTATAGGAGTTCCCGGAGATGACTTTCCATCTCCCTTTTGTGAGCAGTGGGGAAATCTATGAACTTTTATCGCAGCCTCTTGGCTTATACAGACAGTTTGAAACTGATAGGCTGTTTTTATAGGTCATGTGAAATTCATCATTTCATGATAGAAAGATCTTACCATAGCCGCCTTCAGTCAGGAAGCTCGCATTTCTTAATCTAATCAAGAATTGACAAGTTTCCTGGCTCAATAAACCCACTTATAACACAAAGGACGAAGACGCTGGCAGTTTCAAATTTAAAAAAAAACGGAAAAAACAGGAGATTTTCTATACCCCAGGATGTATTCCAAAAGTAATATCTTTCAAGCTTCAGAGACATTGGCTTTCAAAGTACATCTTAATATCGCTAGATAGTATTTTTCAAGCAGTAGCTTTGTTTAGGCTGTTCACTGTTTTAGATGAAACTATCTCAGTCGTAATCTTTCAAGCTTAAAAGATATTGGCTTTTTAAGTTCATCTTAATATCGCCGGTTAGAAGCGGCTTAAATGGTAAACGAAATGGCCTGTATCAATCTGGGTAATCGAAATTTCAGCTAGTTGTCAAGACAGCTCTGATTTCAAAAAGGTGTTTAAGAGCCATAGGGTCGAATACCAAAGACCATTTCAAAGACCAGAGACTGATTTCTACTGTAATATTTACCGTTAATATCGCATCAAGCTATGAAAATAGTCTTTGCTAGCAAAAGGGAAAAAAATGGCTATGCGAGGAAAATTAGGACAACATTGTGAGGACAAAATCTTGTATGATACAGTCTGTAAAGACACTGAAGTAAACAAAAAGGATGGTGTATGGTTAGTTTGAATCCGAAATAGAAGACAATGGCAGGGCGGATACATTGACAGACCATCATTTTATTGCGATGAATCAGGATAACGTTTTTTTGTCTTTTCTTTAACCCTTTTCAGCGGCAGACCATCAAATGCCAAGTTCTGGCATCTCTTGTGTCATCGTTCTCTCACCTCGCCAAAACTGATCTCATCTTCAAACACAAATCCGCCCAACTCTGCCCTAGATCAGTCGCCGAACGTCCAGACCTGGGAGATGGTAGTCAGAACGGGACGGTAACAACTCGGGGCTCCAAGATCCAGCCATCGCTGTCAGCAGTGACGACTCAGTCGTCAGAAGTTTGGAGAAAATCGGCCACAGTTATCTGAGAGCTGGTGCCACTAGCACGCGCCCCGATGAAAGATGCTCCCCAAGCACGCGCGTTGTTGATGAGCGGCCCAGGCCGGTGACTGACAAGCTGGATTGGACCAATGTTAGTTCTCCCTGAATCATACCAGCATCTTATGATTAATTATGAAGTTTTATATTTGATGTAATTCCATTCTAAACCAACAACAACAACAACAGTAACAACAACAACAAAAACAACAACAACAACAACAACACTGACAAACTAATGAATGCATAGCGCTTCAATTCATTTCTTTATTTATGACACTGAGAGTGATATTAATACAGTTGATATGATATCTGGTCGATATGTCTGTTCACCAAACTGCGTTTGTACATTGAGCTGTTTCGTATATCGAATGCTTGGCGTCCAACATCTAAAATTCTGACTCAGTGGTTATGGCGTCATCAACAGATTACCCTGGCTACTTCATCTTTGCTTCGATTTCATTCAAATACGTGTATTTTCCACCGGAAAGGATATGATTCACATTAACTCTCTCAATGCCACGATCAGATATTTTGAAAAAAAAAAAAAAAGCACACACTCCAACTGTGCGATTCATACCATTCCAGTTTTTACTCAGAGGAAACATGAGATCTCAGTTGTGCTATCGCTGTCTGCCATGTAGACAATTTTCAACAATCACTAGCTATAATAAATGGGTTAACAATATATAACAAGCAAGGCTCTGGCAGTCAAAGCAACCTCGAGGAAATCTTTCTCAGACTCTGCATTTCTCTGCAGATACTGTGAGATTAGCCATCAACAGCTTTCCCTGCCTTAAGTGACCATCGCTGGACTCTTCTTAGGACTCTTTCAACAGGTTTTTGCACCAAGTGACCAACCCGTATCCGTACATCATCGGTCCCATCACCTCAGCGTCTGACAAATAACTCTTAATATTCCGAACTGTATATGAGATCGTCAACTTCTTGTTCACCAGACAGAAATGTTAGCACAAAAACTGACCAGTTAAAGTCATAATCTGGGTTATATTTTCCTACGGTCAAAGTGCAAAAAAAAAAAAAGAAAAAAGCAACATAAAGGAGCAAAATAACGATAATAATCTTACTATAATTCAGACATCTCTGGGGCCTGTGAAGGCTTCACAAATATTCTCTCTCAGACAGACCCATGAATACACAATTGTTTTAAGTGCCTAAGCCGACAGACGTATTATTGCAAACAATGAGCAATTATGCATAGAATATTGGAACATCAGACAAAAAGAAGGCGTGGCGTGAGACATAATTGACAATTACATAGGGAAGTCTTCGCTCCTCGGGGAATTCTGTTTGTTTTCCCCAAATATTTACTTCCAGGGCTTGTGTGCACGTGTAATAAAATATCTCAGCTGACCTCGGTAAAGTCTGCATGCATGTTGGTTTTCAAACACTGCAGGGAGCACAAGTCAGAAAGTTTGTGAGCAAAGATGGGCTCCACTATCATATCGCTATGGCACCATTTTCTCTGCCGTTTTGTTTGAAGCCAAGGCTCTTCCTGATTTTATGTTCATTTTGCATCATTTCATCTGATTTCACAGGATTGGCACTGCGCCACAAGAGGCTGCCACAACGACATCAATTGTTTTTTATTAAGTAGGAATGTCGGAACAACTGATTTTTTAAAAACGTATTTGCCTTTATATAATTCGTTTTCATAAACGTGACACATTGGGGGTTCACTCCAAAACGCTCCGGTCTTAGCTAAACCTAAGCTCCTACCTATAATCAAATGGTTTTCTGGCCAAGCTGGCGGGATCTCTAATCTTAAACTACAAACATTGAATGGGCTCAAGTTACACATTTTTGCTAGGAATGTTTTGAAGTTGCTGAAATGCTAAAAATCGATAGTGCTCACACTATGGGGTGTGTATATCAAGATCAATTTACAAGTGGAAATGAATCATATAACAGGTAAGTTTATCAAATTATACAATACAGAATCTCTCGAATTTTTTGAAACCAAAGAATTGCCAGTAATAAAATCTTCAGTTCGTTCCTTAAATGCCTGAAGCGTTTCCTTATCGATGATTCAAATTAATTCAAAAACAGATGAAGTAATGAAATTCTGTATAAATGGACAACTGTTGCTGTTTTGGTAATATTGGAGTAAGACGTCGCTACAGTTTTAGAAAAAAAGCACAACAACAACAACAACAACAACACCTCAACCAGTAAAACAGCACAGATGTATGATATAGTTGTAGCAAGATATCTGTCACCTGTCGCTTGACGACAAGCATCGTTGGGGCACCCGTGAAGACCTTGCCACCACCCTTCTCCATTTGTCTCTGTCCTCCGCCGC
>JBCAUA010059586.1:0-11359 GCA_038406235.1 Peronia verruculata
GTATGCTGTAATTATTATATTTGTTTGTTTGTTGTTGTTGTTGTTTTTTTTCTTCTTCTTCTTTTTTTTTTGGGGGGGGGGGGGTGGGGGTGGGGAGTGGGGGGAAGGGGAGGGGCATAAACACCAGGAAGTTGTTGTTTTTGCTTTGGTTTTGATCGTTCTTATTGTAGATGGTGATGGATATCATCATCCTTGTTTGCTGTTGTCACCATCGTTATGATGTTGCTTTCTTTGATGTTTTTAATTCTCATTATGAAGAAGAAATAGGAATGAGTTTTTAAAAAACGACAAAAAAAAAAAAAAAGAATAAAGACAGATGGTTTCAAATTCTTAAATGAAAATGAAGGAGCAAACAATATACGTTTATCAAAAAATCATCTTGGAAATAAATAAGTAAAACTTCTATGCAAAACAAAACAAAAAGGGAGGGGGGAGCACATAGTGCTGAATGTTGACAGAAAAATGGAGGAATCAATCCAGGATGTTCAAATAATAATAATAATGAACTCACTCTTTAATTGACAATGTAGATTATCTTTCTATTTGCCTTAAAGCAAGAATAGTGCTTAAAATGATCTAGCTAACGGCATACAGAACTTTGTTTGAAGAGCACTGCTAAGAAACTTCAACAGGGTGTCTCTTCCATAAAGATTTCTGTGTCGACAAAATCAAGACCTAATTTCGCTCTTTGAGTTTTAATACTTGCGAATAAAATACATTTTTTAAGAAAATGAAGAGACGCTGACAGCTGTCTTTTGAGATGGTGGAGAGGTATATTTGAATTAGGAAAAAATAATTTAACTTTAATGAAAAAAGGTGTTTTGTCAATGGACTTTGGATGTCCTGTTCCTGAGTCAATTTTTAAGAAAAAAGAATTTGATTGTCATTTAAAGAGTGGGCGCATTACATTTGGAGGGGCGGGCGCACTTAGAATATGTGAGCAAAGATACATAGTTAGCGATCATGGCAAGAAAATGCTGGACCAAAATATTGGCTGATCGAGAGCATGGGAAGAAAATAAGGGAGCACAGGAAACAGGTGAGGGCCTTGGAGGAGATAAGAAAGTGAGGAAAGACATAATCCATGTAACTGATGTTGTGATTCTATATAGTCAATCGCAGTCATCGACATGCTAATTATAATGTCTGTGATCGTGGTCAGTTATGCTGCAGGCACTAGCAAGTAGCATTCCTCTGATGCAGCTCGGTTGTCTGGAGTCTGATTCCGTGAGACAGACTTGACGGTTCCCGCGCTTCGGTGTGGTCAGGCGGAGAGAACCTAACACCACAAGGGTTATCTAAAGTCATCGCTCCTTTAGGGCGTCTTCCCGTATTGCAGGATTCTTTTATTGTTGTTGTTGTTGATACTATTGTTATCTAAATTGCTTTTTCTGCAGCACGCTGGTTGTTCAGTGTACTCGTACTATGACTTTTTCTCTTTTTTTTTTTTTTTCCTGTCATGGTTGTTTTGCCTCATGACGTATTTTCACGGACAGCCATTACATAGATAACTATGAAAACAAAAACAATACGTGAAATAAAACAAATAATAATAACAACAACAACAACAACAACATTATGCCTGTTTAAAAAGGACGAGAAAAAAACTGATTACTTGCAAAAGTAAAACAAAGTAACAATTAAATTAAATAAATAGAGCCTACACACATACCAATCAATCACAGCTATTGACAACTGAAAAACAAAACAAAAGCAAAACAAAACAAAAAAAAAAGTGGACATAACATAATCAGACCAGATATTCAAGAGGAATGGTATAAACAAGGCTTATTTCCAGAAAAGCTCTTATTTCCTGACAATATCGCTCGACTGAGAGAAGTCGCTCCCATTCCGCGCACCAGATGTGAATAAGAAATGTGCACAGGATATAGAATTCTCACGACGTTTTGCTAGAATTATTGATGAAAGTTTCAACAGAGCTTGGATTTATGAGCCATAGATTAACGATACAAGCACGATAGGTCTGGAGATCGTTGTGGCCAGCTTTATCACTTTCCTTTGTCACACACGAGAGGTGCTGAACAAGCATGAGTAAAGGATATAAAAATCATAATTCCACTCTTTACTTGAAACATACGTCATGAAAAATTCCAAGAAAAATAAGTAAATAAATACAAAAATAAATAAAATAAATGACATTAAAATCTTTTCTTCTTATTGTTATAAATTTTATCCATTTTTTTTAAATGACCAACCTGTTGAATGACAAGAAACAAAGTGATTTTGTTTTTGTTTTTTTTTTTTTGTTTTGTTTTTCTATTCACTGGTTGCTCAACCTCTCCTATCTGGCAAAGGAAAGCAATAGGACTGGTCACGCTGATCTTCCATTCAGCAGATACGTTGCCCTCGTTATCATCAAAATCTGAAATGGGGGGGGGGGGAGGGGGAGGGAGAATTTGGGGTGGGGTTTCAGGGGGTGAAAGACTAACCAAAATTCTTACGGGCCTAATTCCTAATTGTTCGTTTGGAGAGAGCATCCCTCTAAGTCAGTGGTCCCCAACCCCAGGGCCGTGGACCGGTACCGGTCCGTGGATCAATAATGGTACCGGGTCGCACTCGAAATATTTCATTATTTCCATTTTATTTACTATTTAAGTCTCACGATTTTTTTATTTTCCTTTCATTATTATGCTACTTGTCACACAAATCATGGTGACAGAAATCTATTTTTATTCAAGATATAAAATGTTTTAACACACTTACGGAATATCCATTTAGCATTATCTATGCCCCTCCTCCCCCACCCCCCCCCCCCACCCCCGGGTGGGGTAAAACTGTCAAACGTTGAACGGTCCGCCGCGATAAAAAGGTTGGGGACCAGTGCTCTAAGTGATTAAACTCAAAACAGAACGAAATGAATTCCAACAGGTCAGTCTGACATGGAGGTATAAGCAACCGCGGGGAGGATTGGGGGGGGGGGGGGGCGCAAAGGCTCTGTAGTTTGGGGTCTGCTTCAGGGTGAAAACAACTCACGGTGGTGAGGCCAGAATGGACTATCGGGTCCTCCATTGGGGAATGGAAGGACACAAAGATTGAAACGTGCATTTTTTTTTCATTAGCCTAAGTCAACGGTCCCCTGGCTTCTTCTGGGTTGGGAAGCCCGACATTTAGCCTTCTCGGATAAGAGTGTATAGCCTTATACTTTGGAGGTCCCATGTGTATTGTAGGCACGTTAAAGAACCTTTGGCTGTTCAAAGTCGATGAAAGAGTAGGCTGAGTGCCACTGTCCAGGTAAAATTTCCAAATTCCCAATTTCTACCCAAAAAAAATCTTACGAAAAATCAGGCAGCTACTTAAAGCCGAGATAATCCTACTATCTCAGGATTGAAAAGCTTAAGAAAAATAAACAACACGAGCAACTGTTCTATTAGGTCTATACTGAAGATTTCTAGAAGAAAAAAGAGATAGTGGTCATAAAATGACACAGGGCGTATACAAAACAGGGTGTTTTCAATACTTGCCATACTTCACTGTTTTCTCTGTGAATGAAACTTGTTCTTTGATCGAATTACCACAAGCTGGGAGATGACTGTGACTGTTGGAACCTGAACTGAAAAGACAATGATATAGATCTTGACCTTAACTCACATTGTCCAGAGAGGGGTCCGTAAGGACAACCTGCTTTGACCATGGTACATTGCACCGTATTCATCAAGATCAAGGCTGTTCCCTGTGGTGGTCCACTTCTTCCAAAACGAGAGAATTCATTGTTGACTACAGGAAAAAAGGGATTTAAAAAAAAAAAAAATCGAGGCTAACGCATTGACCAAGTAAAAGCATGTAAATTTTAATGGTAGTAAAACATTAATTTCAAAATTGAACTGCATGATCACGCTTTCTTCTATCCACATTAGAAAACCAAAGTTATTTGATGTACACAAAATCTTGATCAATTTGTTTCATAAATCTACCGATAAAGAGTAGAAGAGCTTGCCCGGAAAATAGGTGTGAGACAATATATAAATGTATCAAGAAAGTGAATAAAATCTTAAGAGCATGTGTAGGGGCAAATATAGGTGAACATTTCCAGTTTTTATGTTAAATGGACAAACTTCAACATTGCTTTTTTTATCCATTGTACATGAAACATGATTTTGTCAGCATGTAAACAGAAAGTGGGGAGAGCCTCCTCTTCATGTTTTCGTCCTATTTTTTTTTTTTTTTTTCAAAAATTATTTTTCTGCAGAAAAATCCCTACTACTTTTAAGATTTGTGTCCGAATAGGCATTTTTTTTTTTCAGGCTGCTTTGTCATCAAATAAAAAAAGATTTGTATGAAACAAACTGTAACATCTTTACTCACTTTTGTTTTATCACTGTTTAAAACAAGAACAATTAATCAAAAGAAGGTATATAATAAGACAGTGTTGTTTGTCATATGATATTATATCAGTATGTCATTGTTATCTGTAATCTGGGTTGAACTTGAGCATTTCCACTGTGTCTGGGGCAGCACAGGGGAGAAAACAGAACATAGAGAAAGAGAGAGAGAGAGAAAGGATGACGTCCTATAGAAGTCCGGGGACGTTGCAGTGTTTATGGAAGTTGATAAGAAAACAGACCTTTTCATAACGGCTATAACAATCATAATAATTGTATATCTCTTGCTTCAACTCACCTGATTACTTCTTTAGCCTGATTCCTGCTCAAGACTGTTTGCTCAAAACGCGATGGCTTGGTTTTTTAAATGATTTGAAATTTCAATAGTCCATGCTCTGTGAGCCGGCTATATTTGCCTCTGATCATCTGTCCTCTGCTTTGTGTGTGTGTGTGTCTGTGTGTGTCTGTGTGTGTGTGCTTGTGTGTGTGTATTTCCGGCCCTGCTAATTGTTTCTTCAGTAAGAACCCCCCCCCCCCCCCAGTTTTGAAAAAAAAATCCTTACCCTAAATATACACACTGATGAAATGAAATGGTTGTTGTTCTTTATGTTTCCTGGATCGTTGACTGTGTCCCAGGCTCTAAACTAGTTGTAGATGAAAAAGTGCAAAAGCAGTATTAACAAATACACTGTAATAATTTTATTGTTATCAACAGGTGTCAACTGGGGAGTGGAAAGGGAATAATCTAAGCGACAAGCATGGGAAACTTTGAAAATACTCGAAACAAATCTTGTATAATGAATAAGAAAAGAAAGAAACAAAAAGAAAGAAAGAAAGAAAGAAAGAAAGAAAGAAAGAAAGAAAGAAAGAAAGAAAGAAAGAAAGAATATCAGACCTAGATCTACTCTGTTTCTGTGAATGTGAGCTTGCATCTGTTTAATATGTCTATGTGCCAATGTAGATGTATTGTCCTTGGCTCATTGTTCCCCTGTGGTTTATTATTATGAATAAGGTTTTAGGCTCCTTAATTCAACATTAGTAAATCGGGCTCCCTTTTGCACGGGTTGTACATACCTCTCCAGCACAGGGAAGTTGCCTGGACTCATACAAGAAACAACAACAACAAGACAAGAACCACATGTTTAATGTGTGGCAAATGGAGAAGTCCTTTACGTGCAAGCAGGATGTATTGGGTCTGGCTATTTTGTTTCCTTCTTTCTCAAAAAACACGCACTTGTCTATCTTATTAATGTTGTTTGCTATTGTTATTTTCATTTCTACTTCTCGTTTTTGTTTGTGTGAGTGTGTGTGTGTGTGTGTGTGTGTGTGTGCGCGTGTGTTTGTGTGTATGTGCGCGCGTGCACGCGCGCGTGCGTGTGTATGTATATTTGAGGCGTGTGTTGTGTGTTGCGTGTGTTGTTTTAATTTGTATGCGATTTTGTTTGATGTGCTTTTTATGAACGCCTGATTTCAGTGAAATTATAATTATATCATAAAATTATTTAATTGCATCACAAGATAATAGACAGTATCTTCCTCAATATAGGTATTCCATCGTCCAAAATATTACGTGACCCAGTTTTTTGTTGATATCCCGCTGCCTATACTGGCTTGATGGATGGTCGATGGAATGTTATGCGATGAATCTTTCTTACTGGGTCTGACCAAAATTATTCGGATTTTTTAAAGAATAGCTCTCAAGATGCTATGACAATGCGAACTACTCACCTTAAGTGTAATTAATTCTTGTTTTGTTTGGTTACTCGTTTTTGGTCCAAGCTACAAATACGTGCATAAATTTAAAAATAATAACAATGATAAAAATATGAATAATAATGAATGTGAGGCTTTGCTATTATTCCCCAGGCCGTTATTCCCCAGGCTCTACTTTCATTGCAGAGAGAAAGAGAGCGAGAGAGGACCATTATGTAAGGGGCGTAACCACCTCAAAATTATTATTAGACTCATTCTTGTGGTAGTGTCCCATAACGTCAGACGCGGCGATGTATTCAAAATTATGGCATCAGAAAACAAGACCGTGCACATGTAATTGCAACACAATTACTCTTTTGATGTTGTTCAAGTGATTTCTGCGATCTGTCATGACTAATCATGTATCTTGATAAATCTTTAGGCAGGCAGGCCTATAGCCTGTAAACTCTGAAATGGTACACTATGTTCAAATAAATTGACCGTTTCTGATGAAACTTTAGAAACGAAACCTTGCATGCGCACTTTCATCTACAAAGACGATATAAATCTAATTTTTAATCTGAAATAGACAAGTTCACTATTTATAACTAATAAAATATAAATTAAAAACTTTAACCTTGTTCACCTCTACACAAGTTGGGTTGGATTGTGTTATGGGTTTTCACGACAAATCAGCACGAATACAGCTATATTGTGTCAAACACAGTAAGATTACACGCCAAGAAGCAGAGAGGAAAGAAAGCGGGACAGAAGACGGGAGCAAGGAGAGAGAGAAGAGATGTCCCCCCTGGAATGTCAACGATGGCACTCCATGGGAGACACCCCACCGATGGCGGGCTTACATCGCCTGCAATGGGAGCAAAGAACCTACTTATAAACCCCAAACCCCCGCTGGGGGTCACCTCTATACGAATAATAGTAGGTACACAATATCTTATAATTATTATAGTTTCCTTACGTGTTCACGAATGAGCCACTAACATGCACCAGATTAACGCTTGATGCAGGTACGTCGTATTTTCTGAAGCTAATGCACAGAATATCAAAAGGTACGAGTACTATGGTTAACAACGAATCCCTGGATTGCGTGCATAGTACTGTAACTCGTAAACTTTGCAATGGTCCGCTTTGGATATATATTTCGACAATTATTATTGTACTCATTTCTGTAAAAGTTTGTAAGCGAATTCTCATTTAAAAAAAAAAAAAAAGTTCACAATCATTTTTTTTTTCCTTGGTCGTAAATCCGTTATTTGCACTCAGTAAAAAACATGACCATTGCATTTACAATGAACGAAAATTGCAAGCATATTTTTACATGTAAAGGCGTACCCATTCATTTCAGTAGAAAATTTGAAACCGTTCATTTTCTGAGGGCATCCAAATAAACAGCCTTTTTTTTTTAAATAATGGAAAACTGCAAGACAAAAGAAAAAGAATGTAAACAACATTTCGGGCACAATAATATATATTACTATGCAGTTTCCATGTTACTTGTTCTCTACATTTTAACACTATTACATGTACTCTAGTTTCGTATAAAGTAACATTTTTTGGCACAACCCTAACACTTAAAACATAAACTTGCAACACACACACACACCCTCATATACAAACATACTAGCACACACTCACATTAACAAATTAGAGAAAGGCAATAAAAGATTTGTATAATACCTTTACGTCATCAATGTGCATCAGTGTGAATCACATTACATGTCGATAGTCTACGTCGTTGCTAATATAACGTACTTGAACTCAGTATGAATTTGGAGCACATTTTTGGATCCTAAACACGGGAGAAAACATCACAACATTGTGTGTATCCGCTAAAATTAATACAGATTTGAGCAAGAATCATGGTTTTATATTTTGCATGTAGAAAATAACGAGATTAGTTATCGCGAGTAAATCTGTCAGTTTTAAAATATTATAAAAAATCCAATCCGATCTCTTATTTGTATTGTTTTATTCTCTGTTTATGTGAAATTTCATGGCAATTGCTCCATTTAAAAAGTAGATAGCATTTTGATAAAAACCCATTTAAAGTTGTTGTTTTTTTCCCCGCTAGCTGTAAAGAGTTTTTGATCGAACTTTCAACCCCAAAACATGTTTTTGTCACCAACTAGACCTCTTTCCATGACTTCTATGCCTTTTTTTTTTTTTTTCCCCTTCTCCTTCGCCCCTGCTCCCATTTTTCCTCCACTTTCGATTCCCTACGCTAATCAGCAAAAGGGCTTCCGTGAAATCATTTTAAGGTCGAGAGAGGGCTGTATAATTATGGCCGCCATGTCTTCCACTGTGACATCTAAGGGCGTTTTTACCCTTCCTGTAACAGATAATCCACTATTACACTCTGAAACATGGCATATTTTACCCTCATTAGGCCGTAGGAAGTCTATTTCAGAGGCCCGGGTGAATGTTTTCACAGATATTCAGCGTGGTCAGCGCCTCAGATGGTCAGTCAGTGTCCACCGCCTGGCTCTTGAGCTCCTGATATTGATGAAGGAGATCATCACCAAGTCTCCTGTATGCAATTTGCCCGTACCCAGCGAAATGGTGTTGATCTATAACTGAATAGAGACTCAAATGAGCAAGAGCCTGGATGGCAAAGGGGTCGGTCAACCTTTGTTTAACTCCCCCCCCCCCCCCACACACACACACATCTTAGAGTGGACATATCAACTTTTTAATACCATATTTATATTCAGCAGCGATCGAACTTCTAAAAGAAAGCAAAAACCCAAAATCGAATATTTTGAGCAAAAATCAAATTTCAAAATCAGCCCTTGTTTCGGTTGTATCCCCCCCCCCCCCCCCTTTCCAAATGTATTCTATACAAAGAATACACAAATACTTTATTCCTTCAGCTTTTAATACAGATTACCAGGAACTGTATCACTGCAGCGTAAAAGGTAATCATCAGTTTTTCAGGAAAACGAAATAATGTTGCACTGCTATAATCACAATGACAAGCTTCCTGTTGGTGTTGAAACCAAAGACGGTTCTGTCTACAAGAAAAACACATCGGTTTCGTTGAACTCTCCACCGGGCAGTAAATCTGTTGAACAGGGAAGTTTCAGTTTTCACAAGACTTATAAAATGGCAGATTGCAGACCTTATTGTTGAAAGAAAAAACAGAACGTAAACGGCGATGGTGCTCTCATGCTAAGTCGTGATGGTTATGAGTTACCATAATCATTGTTTGTATATACATGTATCTATTTCTATATTTGTCAGTCTATCAATAAAAGAACTACAGTGCCATTCAAAACAAGACTGTATAATTTAATTATTATGCTTGAATAAAAATGTTACTTTCCTGTCGTATAATGATTTCCCACTTTTGATCTGTTCTAACTGAATCCATTCAGAAAATGAGCCGCCTCAACATTCTTAGCTTTCTGGGTGGTTCTCTTGACTGATATGTATTATATGTATAAATATGATTTGTGTTATTTTTTTACCACTGTTGTGGACAGCTGAGATAACCACCACTTCAGGAGGTTGAAAAGCTTATAAAAACCATAACCATCATTTTTTACGTTTACTTAAATATTGTAGGGTTGTTTTTTGTTGGTTTTTTTTCCTAACTCTCTATCAAAAGTAATGGTTTCAAGCAAGTAACGGATTTTGCGAACATGATAATTTCCGACCTTGAGAAAACTAGACAGTGAACGTTTTATTTCATGACGAAGTCCCATACAAGATTTCACAGGAATTGATGCACTCGAAGCTGTTGAATTTTTCGCCCTAAGTGTGCCACTTCAGAGTTAACAAGTTACAGTTCTGTCTCTGACACCATGCAGTTTTATTTTAATTTAGTTCCTTGTACGTTAAGTGTTAAGATGTATTTTCCGGCTCTTTTTTATTATATTAATTGCTTTGGCCCAAAATATCCTGTAGGAAACTTGTTTCAGTACGATAAATCTGTACGTGCTCGATTAGCTACCTTATTTTCTTTATGATTCATATGGCGTGGTCTTTAGTTTGTTTGTTTGTTTGTCTGTTTGTTTGTTTGTTTGTTTGTTTGTTTGTTTGTTTGTTTGTTTGTTTTCTGAACCTCCGTGCCGCCCACTCAATTTCGTCTATTCTATATTTTCATGGCTCGCTCACACACAAACACACACACATACACACACATACACACACACACACACACAGAGAGAGATACAAACTCTCTCTCTCTATTTACCTCTTTCTCTTTCTCCACTTTCTCTCTCTCTCTTCCCCTTTCTCAGGAGTTGAGTATTATTTCATGCCCATTTGTTTTCTAGTTCTGTCATCCGTGATATTTCTACTGTTGTCGTTTTTATTACTCTGTTTTATTACACCAATTTATTTCAAGTAGTCTTTATGAGAATTCTAAACTAACTTCTGAAGTGAAAATTGCACTAGAGATTAGAAATTGTGAAATAACTGAAGACAGTTTCTGAAATCTGAAATCTCCGCGCCGTCATACATGGGGCCTTCACAATCTTCTTCCATTCTGATCTTCTCGGTGCTGTCTCAACCAGTTTTCTTATGCTCTCTATTCCTGCTTTTTTTTGGCTTCTCCCATATAGTCCTTTAAGTGTCTCTTTGAATCTACCTCTCTTTCTTCTGTCTTCAATTTCCCAGCTCAGCGCTTCTTTGAATATTCTGCTGTCTTCCCTTCTACACGTGTGACCGATGTAGCGCCACCTTCCTTTCTTAAAATTATTTTCGTAAGGTGGAGCTGCTTTGAAATTGCTCTTATTTCATCTGTTGTTTTATAATTAGATTTAATGCCCATACTGTGCTGTAGATATTTGTTTTCAAAGCCTTTCACCCTTTTTTCTATTCTTCTTGTCACTTTGTAACTTTCGCATGCATGACGTGTAAACGTTGATAAAACATTCGAACTGAAGACATTTTGGTGTAGTTGTCTGCATAAGTCTATGCTTTGGTGTAAAGTCCCATTGTGCACCACCGGTGAATGGATCTACACTTTGTCTTGCGATGCATTTTTATGACAAGGAGGTCTGTCTCATTTGGAACTGTTTCCACAAGCACTGCTGGCCATTCTTTCTTGGAATTCCTGAGTTCGTGGAAAAGGGGAGAATTGTTACTAATTCTGTTTTTACTGATCAGGTAAACGGGATTATTGTTTCGTGGCTGCTAGAAACGACACGAAGTAGATCTGAGATCGCAGTGGCTGTGTGGTTAAAATAAATGTCTGCCATTTGGCAAGAAACTCCATTGCGGACGTGATAGACAGACAGACAGACAGACAGACAGACAGACAGACAGACAGACAGACAGACAGACAGACAGACAGACAGACAG
>JBCAUA010059597.1:0-11357 GCA_038406235.1 Peronia verruculata
CCATAACTCACTTACTTTTCAATGAATTTCTGTGATTTTAACATATTGTATGTAAAATATGATGTTCTTTAACTTTTCTTCTTTAAAAAGTACAGAAATATTAATATTTCTATGAAATATTTCAAATTTATCAAAAAACCTGATCGCCATCTTGGATTTTTGGCGGCCATTTTGAAATTTTTTTTTGGCTCAGACACTTTTTTTAAACAACACCCTATGGACAACACATTTACCAAGTGGCTTGCTTCTATCACAATCTGAAGTTTTGATCCCTATTTAGCAAATAAGCAAGCCTACTAATTGACAGACAGATCTAGCCAACTACCAGCAGTGGGACAACATGCAGAATTTTGACCATCCTCAAACTATATGTACCAACATTGAACTTCAACCCAAAGAGACAGGGCTTCAGCTTTACAAACGTAACAGCCAAATAAACATTATGTAAGCAAACAATCAACACAAGAGAAACTCTCGTCCCCATCCCTTCCTTCACTGATGCAGCATAACAGTAGTGCATGATTGTGCTGAAGATCGTACCTTTGATACGTTTTTCTATTTAACTTAAAGAGTTATGCTGTTAACCACATATCAATCTCAACTGTTGAAAACAGACATAGTAATAACATAATACAAAATAATTCTTTTCTCTTCCAGTCAGTGAGTCAAAAGCAGGTTAATATGTTATGAAATATCAACAGACATAGGGTATCAGACACACGATAAAATAAATAAAAAAGTGACGTTTTCCAAGGAATCATCAGAACAATTATATTTTAATATTTAACTCACGTATTTATGAATTCTTTCGAACGCGACTATAGCAATACAACGAAAGTGGCAACTGGCCCGTGGTTGTTTGTAATACATGAGGCTGTACCAAAACCAAGAAATGAGAGATTGACATGCCAACAGTTGTTCGTGGAGACTTTAGGAAGTTGCTGTTTGCCAAAATCGTTAATTATTTTTTTTTTTTTCCTTGCAATCGATGAGGTCTGTGAGAATGGTCACTTCAAGAACGGCTAGGGAATTTTTAAAAACCAGAAAACCAGAATGACGGACAAACACATTAGATGTTTATAATCTAATTTTTGAATCGAAAAAAAAACAAAACAAAACCGTTTTACATGGGAACTACGACTAAGGGGGTGGGGTGGGGGGGTGACCTGGATTTTTTTTTGTTTTTTCTTTTTGATTTTTTTCATGTGCATGTGAAAGTTGGTATACCTGAGGTCTGTTCTGTAGCCAAGCACTCGCAAGCTTTTTGCCTTCGTAAGCTCGCCAAGCACAAAGCTTGGCTAGCACAACTTATGGAACAGAGAGGTTGGCAAGCACAAAAAAGCTGTTTATGGTTGCTCAGCAGTCCTCTCGCGTACTATTGGAATTTACATTCGATATAGACTTAGAGGATTTTATGACAATAAAATAGCTAAAAAAAAACCCCACATATCTCTGGAATTATTTAACAAGTTGTCATTTGGGTTTGGTAAATTTTAAGCGGAGATAGAAATCTCCGCTTACTTTCCGTCCAATTTTTAACGGCAAAGGAGTTTTGAACTTGCTAAACATTCATGATTTATTAACCTGAAATAGCCAGACGTTGGTATTTAAACGCAAGAAAGTTATCAGAAATGAACATAAGACATGTAAAATGACAAATTCTTTGTCAAAAAAAAAAAAAAAGTTTGTTTTAAAAAGATTTCACAATATTGCGTGTCTCGCTGAAGGTCTGTGTCTGGAAGCAGTTTAGATTTGCCTGTGCACTTTAAAAATTGGATCTCAGTCTGGATAGAATCTGGATTATGTGCAGCAAATGCTGTCAACTAGACCTAGACTATTAAAATCACAAAGACAGAGGAAATAGAAATACATCTCTATCGGCTTTACGCAATTTTATCTCGTCGCAGATGTTCTATATCTATATTCAAGTGACTTTGAATTCAATTTAGATCTAGATCTGGATCTGGATGCTCATACCGTTTCGATCATTCATCAACGTTGGGACTATTTATAGTGAAAAATTTATTCACACGTTCTTGCAGCCCTCTCTCTTAAACCTACACTTCCAGTAATATTACATCTCCTGGCTTCATTAAATAGAGATTCAATCTTTTGACACTCAGACTATGTTGAACCAGTCGGTCCTTCATCTGCCATCTTTCTTTTAAAGCAAACACGCCAGCAGTTTCACAACGTCTTAGAGTGATTTATTTTAAAGAATTTGGAACCTTAATAAATAGTTTTCAAATGGTGAAACAGAAACTAAACTATGTCGTTTTCAAAGTGTAGGAGATAAATCAGCAATGCAGAATATGACAGTATTTATAATACTTCACGGAAGTGAAGTACATGCCCACTACTTTTAGTTAAACAACTTCGATTGTAAACAGTTGTATTCATGCGCACTATTTACCAGTGGATATACATATCAGTGGTTTATAGCCCTCATTTCTGTATGCAATATATGGGGATTAGTGAGTAGTACAGGAGTGGCGTAGCCTAGTTACAAGGCGAAGTGATCCGTTATGGACCCAGGATTTGCGTGATAAACTTTCGATGAAGTGGCTTCACAAATCCCGTTCAAAAATAGTTTTAGGAGTTGAGTCTGAGTGAAACTTTTTGTGGGATGAAAAAAACAAATACTTAAAGAACACTTTGATGCCAAAATCTCAAAAGGCCTAAATTTCGACCTGATCTTGCATCTTGCATCATTACTCGAAATGAATGCCAGCGACATGTGTCGTGTTTTAGCTGAGCGCCTCATGTATTATGTACATAACTAGCATTTTTATTCATAACATTCCTTCCCGCCCCCCAAAAAGTAAAGAGATACCAAGAGAAGCACGTGTCATCCTTTTGTTATTGTTGTTGTTATTGTTATGTCAAGGGGAGTGTAATGGCTAAATAAGATGAACATAATGTTGGTAAGTCTTGGAGGAGATAAGACAAATAAAGTAAAAAAAAAAAAAAAAGCAGAGTTTCCTGAAAAACACAAAACACGAGATCAGTAGACTATGAAACAGGTAGAAAATTAAATACGCACAAAAATAACTCTACAAAGGCAGGAAGAACATCAAAGTAATCTAGGGCCGTGAAATATGAAATCCTCTCTCTTGTTTGAGTTTCAAATATATCTTGGCGACTATGTTTGAGATTTTATAACCCTATATACTCCTGTAGAGACATTTCCTTTCTTTTCATTTCACTGCAACTGAATGTGTAAGCTCTTCTGCCAAAGGCCAGGGATTTGACAGCAGATATCTTCATTACAGCCATGCTGAATTAACAAATGATCTTACATGTATTAGTATTGTCAATGGGAGGAAAATAAAACATTACGCAATATTATCTTTTCCCTCAGTTAGATAGAGATACTGTCATCCAAAATAAATTAATAAATAAATTAATTAAAATATATATAATAACCAACTGTGTAGTTATAAAAATATTTTAGATCTATAAACTGCTACAGACATGACTGCGCTTTCTAAGAATACGATCATAAACAAATAAATAAAAAATCGACATTTAGACCCCATTCTATCCACCAGGTTCAGCCCTCCACCTTCTTAAAGAAGTCAAGTTTATTTGAACAATAACTGCATCCAAGGAATTAAAAACAAAACGTCTGCATGTTTTAGTATTACAGAAAAACGTGACTAACCTGGGCGTTGATGGTTTGGGGAAAGTTACACACGTTACCAAAGAAAGAAATATCGATGAACTTACAAACAAAACATTTATATATGACTATAACCATTTCGACAGCTTGATTTGGATCATTCTTTTTTTAAGAAGAAAATATGATAGTGAAGAGAAAGCTAAAATTTCCTCAAAACTTAATTTTACATGGGGCAATGTGGAATACACATGTGTCATTCTATTATTGTCAGTCAGATACTTTCAATCATATCTGGCAGGTCAATGAAATAATGTCAAACACTTCAACAAACAGCATCAAATCCATAGCAAAAGCATCTGTTTACTTTGATGTTCCAGAGATAGCACCGAATGGTCTGCCACCAACAAAAGAATAAATTAAAGTCTATACATTTAATTTTCTGTCCGTGTGATTGGTCATTTTGCTGTTTTAGTTTTTCTCTTTTATGACTATAAATAGGTGTACAAAAACAGAGATCTCATCAAAATTTAGTTTATTGCTGCGAATTGTTATGAATGTTATTGTATCTAAGACTGTGTTACTATTTTTTTATCATTTCTTGCCATTGTGGTCCTCTAGACTCAAATCTGGCCATGTCTAACAGTTGTTCTAATTCGATAAAATCAGACAAGGTAATTAGTTATTGTGTGATAATGAGGAATTATTAAAAGTGCATCGACAAAGTTTTCTAGCTAACAGCATCAGGCACTCGTTCATGCTCGCGAAAGATATCAATTGTACATTTTCCTGATTGTAATGTGAATATAAGCCAGTTTGTGATAGATGTAAACTTCGGTACAGAAACGCCGGTGATGTATCTTTCACTGATGTAGCAATTTCAGACTACCGCATATATTACAATCGCTTAGGGACAATGGCTTGATAGAACCTTCTTGTTTCAAATGCTTTTAGAATACAATATCATTGAATCTATAGCACTTATGGACGTTTTGCACAAAATATAGAATGACATATAATTTTTGGTCATAATAATATATCAAATTCTAAAAACTTTATTGTTATAACGGAAAAAATTGTAACGGTCATTTGTGTGTCTCTGGGTCTGCCTGCTTGTGTGTCGTTTCGTTTTGTTGTGTCTTCGTTTGTTTGTTTGTTTGTTTGTTTGTTTTTTGTTTAGACGTTTTCTTAAGATTAAAATTCAGATTTTTTTCCCATCTAATTCACAACAAATGTCTAATACTTCAAATAAAACGCTGTATCACCTGGGCCTAAAATGGGAAAAAAATCAAATCAGGAGATGTGACTTTTACCGGTACAGAAGAGAAGGCTGGTACAGACATTGGCTATTGACAGGGCGGATGTGAGAGGTCACAGACTGGGCGTGGTCTGGGTCACGTGGATAACTTGGGTCTCCTCAAAGACACACAAACAGGAAAACAGTCTGGGCAGTTTCTCTTCCTGTGAGCAAAAAAAAAGGCTGGGTTCACTTCTTTTTGAACACTAATTTTTTTCTCTTTCTCTTTTAAACTGCTCGCATCATGTCAGGGTTACTTTGTAGATGTTCATATTTCATAACCCACCTGTTGTTAATGTATACTTTTGATAAGATACAGCGCCTAACCTCTGCCCATCGAAATATAAAACTGTCTACACTGGCAGAATTGTAGGCTTGTGTTTTTTTCTCCTATAAACAATTTTATTCAAGGCAAGGGTTTCCGTGTTATGCCTTCTCCTCTTTTTTCTTCCAGATCCTCATTTCCATTTGTGTAGAGACAGAGATCACCAAAGCTATTCTCGTTGTTAGATTTTCATGTCTCTGATGTGTTTCTTCTGTCAACCTCATTGTTTAACTGATATCACGTCTTTCAGGACGGAAAGAGAATCGGGTTCCTTACGGGGGAAAAAAACAAACTGTGATCATCCCTATGTTTTGTCTCTCACTGAACCTACTGATCCTCTACTGATGGCTGTTAGGGTGAAAAAGGTGAGAACCCATGATTTAAAGATTACTTTATCCCATGTTGAGAGATTTTATCAAGTCCCAGCAAAATCTCACCGATTCGAACTGTGAGCTTTCCTGTGCTCAGTATCATTACATTTCGATCGAAGCAGATCGACGACATCAACATAATATACACATGTCATCACACGACACAATCAATGCTATGGATAGGAACATAGTGTATGAAAAATGACATATACATATTTTTTAAAAAAGAGACAAATAAATAGTATGTACAGGTGTATAAAGTTCCATGTTCTAATCTTTTCTGTATAATTATAAAATCTCATGAAAATACTTGGTCTCCGACTACGGCTTTGGTTAAACACAGTGTAATGTTCAAACATATTCTGATGGTATAAGAAGAGAAAATAAGTTGAACCCAGGCTATGGGATTAAAAAACAAAAAAATCCTGTCATATAACTTTTCCTGTGTGTATCTTGTATCTGCAGAAAAAAAAGGGGAGGGGAGGAGATGCCATATTTGATTAAAGGAATCTATAACAAGTAGAGGAATTGGGCAAATAAATAATCTCTGATTCACAGTAACTGTTATGCTGATATGCATGACGTACCTCACTTTTTATTGTGAAAGCCAAGAGAACATTTCATTTTTCATATCCCCCCCCCCCGTACAGACACGCAGACATTCACACACATAGCCGTAACTATCATGACCGCCATCGACAACATGTCAAGACTAGCACCATGTTTTCCGCTTTGTGGCAAAGAAAAAAGCTTCAGGAATGTCGCCCTCAAGATTTTATGCGTTTTAGCTATTCCCAAACTTACCTCATCATCACAAAAGCCGACACGATATGTGAACTTCAACAGCGTTTTTAATACATCCATAGCCTCCCGTCACCTGTGACTTTCTGTCTAACTGTATGTCTATCTGCTAGTCTGCCTGTCCATGGTTTGTCTGTCTGTCTGCCTGTCTATCTTCTGTCTGTCTGTCTGTGTGTCTGTTTGTCTGTCAAACCTCTCAATCTGTTTCTGTCTATTTCTCTGTGTGCCTGCACCTCTTTCTCTGCTACTATCTCTCGATCATTAGCTCCTGATCCATGTTTATCTCACTTGTATCACCTCTCTCTATCTCTCTCTGTATATATAGAGAGAGACTGTCAGTGTGAATGTGTATGTGTGAATTTATATGTGTGTATAAATTTCTGTATGTGTGTGAGTGTGTTTACATGTTTACACATTTGTAGATGTTTTCTTTTTAAACTTATAATTATTTGTAAGTTCGTGAATGTAGTATACTAATGTGTGTAACTTATTTCAAGGCAGAATGATCGTCTCCGTCGAGTACATCTGATTACAAACAAATAAAAAAAATATAAAAAAATCACAAACCCAAGGTCTTCGGAGCAATCAGAGATTAGCGGGGTTCGCCAATGAACTTTGAACTTTACGATTTCAAAGTGGAGTGGCAGATCAGCATATCAAGCACGTATCTCTTTCCCGACTTTTCTTTCAAATTTGCCCTCTTTGCTCTTTGTCTCAGCAGTTTCTGTTTTATTTTCCATGGGGTTTGCCATGGGGAGGGGGGAGGGGGTACAACTGATTAGGGAACTCAAGTGAATTGACACCACAAGGTGAATGCAATTACATAGCAACACGTTAATGTCACCTCCCTACTCTGCTTGACAGACAGACAATTAGTCAGACAGAAAGGCAAACACAGTGCAGCCTACAAGCTTCATATAGAGGGGAGTGTTTTAGGCGTGAACGGGGCTTTACGTGGTGTGTATACTTACTCTCGGGAGGGGGGGGGGGAAGGGGGTCTAGGAGAGAGCCTATCACACAATAACTTCCTGTTTAATATCCTAGATCTAAGGCTTGATGTAGAGGAGATACTAGGCCTAGATACGGGTAACTGTTTCTTTCACTCCTTCTTCTTTTTTTTTTCACCCTCCCCCCCCCGGCGGAGGTCCGGTGTTTTTCTGCTCCCACCGGCAGGCGGTGTAAGCGCCCCCCCCCCCCATCAGTGGAGTGTCTCCCATCCTCCACATTCCACGGGAGAATCTTTTCTCCTCTCTCTCTCTCTCTTTCTCTCCTTGCCCCTCTCTTCTGTCCCGATTTCTTTCCCCTCCTCTTCATGACGTGTAAACGTATGTTACCGTGTTTGACACAATATAGCCGTGATCGTGCTGATCTGTCGTTAAACCCCAACACAACAACAATCTTCTATTTCACGTTTCTCCCCTCTCACTCTCCCACCCCCTTTTCCCACTCCCTTTACCTTTATCACTTCTCTCTCTACCCAACCCCATTCTCTCTATCCCCCTCTCTCTCTACCCCGAGTCTGTCTTTGCCTATTCTTCTCCCACCACTCTCTCTTTCTCCCACAAACGCTCTATCTATCCTCCTCTCCCTATCCCAACTCTTCTGTTCTTCCTCTCGTTATTTATCTCCTTCCTCTATATTATCCTCTCTATTCCCTTCTCTCTACCATTTTTTCTCTCAATCGTATGCTAATCGTATCCCAAGTCTGTCTCTTTATCGCTTTTCTTTCTTTCTCTCTTTCTCTTTCCTCGTATCTATCTTCTCCTATTTTCTATTCCTTTCTGTACCCCTCTCTCTGTTCCTCTTTGTTTTTCTCTCTCCCCTCTCTCTTTATTCCCTTGTTTCTTTTTCCACCACCCCCTTCTCCACTGTCTCTCTCCTCTCTCTCTCTCTCCTCTCTTTCTCTATCCTCTCTTTATCTGTACTGCCGGATGCTCCCCTTTTTGTTTATGTTTATCTCTCTCTCTTTCTTTCTATCCCGTTCTTTCTACCTCGTCTATCTCTATATTATATCCTCTCTTTCCCCGTCCTCCCTTGTCCTCTATTCTTCTCTCTTTCTCAATATCACCTCTCTGTCTCTCCATCCCACTTGTCTCTTTCCGTCCTCTTCTATCTTCTCTCTCTATCTGGACTCCCTCTCTCTTTATCACTGTGTCTATCTATCCCCCATCCCCCCCCCCCTTAGCTCGCCTGTCCCTTCTTCCTCTCTCCATCTATAGTAATTCTTCATCTTTTCCACTCATTTCCCCTCTTTCTTCCCGTTGTTCTATAGGCCTATCTGTTCTTTCTCTCATTCTCTGCTCCTCTCACACCCCCCCCCCACCCCCTCGGCCTCTCTTGTTTTCATATGTGTATCTCTCATATTATCCCCTTGCTCTGTCGGATATCCCTCCCTCCCCGATGATGTTAAAAAGGTGAGTATATGTGGGGGTGCGGGGGGGGGGGGGCAGAACGGTCTAGCCAGTAAATACAAACCAAAGTAACCCGAATCACGACGATCGTCCCCTGAGATTTGCTATCGGGTCTCCTAGATCGAAAACTGACGTAACGAAAAAGTAAGAAGATGTCAGTTTGACCGGCACGGAAGAGAAAGCTGGCACAGACATAGGCTGTTGTCAGGGCTGATGAGAGAGTCATAGACTGGGCGTGGTCTGGGTCACGTGGACAGGCTGGGTTTGACACGGCCCACAAAACAGAAATAGCCTGTTTGGGTAGCAAACTCAAGAAATAGAAAAACCTCAATTTTTACTAACTTTCCTCCTCCTTTTCTTTAAGTTGCGGGTATTACGTGAGGACTACGTTTTAGAGTTCCATATTTCACAGCCGCACAGTTTTAATTTATTCTTTTCATCTCGACCAGTTTCTTTCAGGAATAAGTTCGTCAATGGCTATGTTGTTCACCTCTAGCTCTTGAAATCCTTAGTTTTTCTTTAAATCAATTTTATTCAAACCAGGATTTACCATATTTATCCTCCTCTGGTCTCATCTGTCCAAATCCAGTCCTGTCTTCATCTGTGCAGAGATGCCGATCACCAATGCTTTTCTCTGATGTGTTTCCCTTGTTCAAGCTTATTATTTAACTCTGATATTCAGTGATATCGTATCTCTTTGTCGGTGCAAACAAAATGGGTATTCTCATAGATCGTATCCTTTTATAAGATTATTTTTTCCAGTCTCTCGGGTTCCTGGTTACCAATTTTATTATCCTCAGGTGAGAAAAGTTGAGAATCTCTGATTAAATGATTGCTATTATGCATGTACAGAGACTGCCACCTACGCCCATTTTTCTTTCTCTAAACTTAAACAACCGTCCCTCACTCCTTCGCGTTATACGGAGCGATAAGAACTTCCCAGTGCTAGTACCCACTGTTCCTATCTGGTTTGATCCAACCCTGAACACAGCATACATAAAACATGAACATAAAAAATGTTCTGATCCACTCCTAAGCAGAGGAGATAGAGAATCTGCGATCACACACCACAATTAATGCTACAGACAACAGTTCAGTCTACGAGAACAACAGCATCGAACTACATGTCCAAGTGTATGCTCTCAAGTACTTTTAGGATTTGGACATAGAATCAAAATCTAAGGGTACATTGAACTTTCGAATTCAGATGCTTTTGATAAACACGGCGTAAATGTCTGGCATATCTCGATGGAATCACTGAACATAATCTGATCTAAAACATTTATGTCATATAAAAGCTTTTCGTCACACTATCTTTCCCTGGTGTTTCTTATGGTTTAAAGAAGCAAACTGAGAGAGGCTGGTGGAGAGGAATGTATGTGTGTGTGTGTGTGGGGGGGGGTAGATTTAATAAAGAAATTGACAACAGTCAAGAAAGAGGACAGAGAAATAACCACAAGTTTAGCAAAAATTCACAGCAGTTCTAATACATATACCACAATAATGAGAGTGCTTTTCACTGTGAAAGCCGGCAAGAAGACATTCATACAGAGCTATTGTGTGATCAGCTTTTGAGGTGTTTACGCAGGCAAGGACACAGATTTTACTGAAAAATATCGAGTTAAAAATCTTCACCGCCAACAACAAGAACAACAAATATGCCGCCCCGATCGGTTTTATCCACATGGTCTTATTCATTATATGCAGACCTGCCTCACCGTCTCAAGAGCTGATATTATGTCAGAATTTCTATGTACAGAGATGTTTTATAAATAAAGCTCTGAGTTAGAAGGAGAAATGGGCCTAGAAGCCGGATATGACACAGCAATAAACCTTTTATATGCGTCTCTTCTTCATTTTTTTTTTTTCATTACCTTTCTGTTCATGAACCCAGACCTTCCCGCCCACTCTTTTCTCATATCCGTTTTGGAGAAATTCTAACTACTACTGATTTTTAGGCTACTTAAGCTGTAGACTGCATATAAATTATGCGTGTACGTGTATGTATGTGTAGAGCTGCATAATTAAATGCAGTTTTTCACTCAACAATCTACCTGACACCTTGACAACATTGCAGGTGTTTGTATCAGCCTGAGGTAGAGGTCTTATCCTGTTCAACATGTTTAGAATTTTAGACCTGTGGTATTTCAAAACTGCCTGCACATGAACTGAAGGTGTTGAGAAACTCAAAATGAACCGGATGAAAAGAGTAATTGAATTTTATTAGAGCAACCGAGATTATTATGAAAGACTAGGTCGTTCCAAGGGTTCAAGAAATGTTATCATGAACAGATTACTTTTGATCACTGTGTGATTCCAGGTGCCCAAAGAAAGGTATAAAAGACTGAATTAAAAAGAACTTATTCATATAGCTGAGTAAAAAGTCGTCCACACAGACTGTCAGACAGGAAGACAGATAAATCGATAAATCGATAGATTAGATAAATTAGATAGAAAGATAGATAGATAGACAGATAGATAGATAGATAGATAGATAGATAGATAGATAGATAGATAGATAGATAGATAGATA
>JBCAUA010059608.1:0-11357 GCA_038406235.1 Peronia verruculata
CAAAGACACCAGAAAAATTGTTTTACAAAATGAAATTTAGAAATAATACAGTTTTTTTTAGTCTCCTGAAAAAAAAATCCCAAATCCAGTTACTCGGTTAGAGCATGACACCGACGATGCTTAAATACCCAAAATGATTGCTCACTCAATTTGTAGTTGTGTTGAAAAGTGACGCAGCAGGTGACCTGCCTGAAAGAACCAGAGTAATCACAAAATTAATTTTTGTTGAAAATCATACCTAATGTATTTTTTATGTTTTTTTTTTTTATAGATGCACTTATAGATTCTTTTATATTTTTCTTCAGGCAGGTTGAGATTACAGCCCACTCTATTGCATGAGAGAAGTTGAAGGGGAGAGGCAGACTGGAAAAGTGGCCCAGACAATCCTCAAGCCTCAAGATGGATCAGATTGGAATGAAGATTGAGGACTTTATGGAAGTTGTGTACAAATGTAAATTTTGTCCATACAGTTGCACACAATCTCCTGATATGGGTGTTCATGTAAGAAGTAAACATTTACCTCAAGGGCCAATCCTGCAAGTTGATACTACATCAGCAAGTAACAGTTCAGTTATCAAGCTTGAGACAGGTGAGGATGTTAATTTCTGTGTGAATTGTGTATGTATATGGAATCTTTGGAATTCGTCTCATATTTACATAGAATCTGATTCTTCCATGTCTGGAGATGTATGGAGGCAATCCTTGAAGCCCATTACAGTCTCTCTGCAGCTAGCACAGGAATATCACTCCTATGTCGTACAAGGTTCAGGTCTTTTGATATTGTCTGTTTCCAGTTTATCTTTAGTTGGGCCATTCTGCCACTCTTTCCATTAATTTGTTGTTGAGATATTCTGGTGTCTGGTAGGATATGGATAAGTCACTGCATTCTTTTTTTTTTTTTTTAATCATTTATTTTTCTGGGTTAGACCTTGAATTGTTGTTTTCAACAAAAACAACTCATATGTTTAGTATAATGATTTGTGTCAAAAAGTTGGAAAGCCAACACTGGACCGTCAGATGTAGGAACTGGAAAATTTTCATGGGACCAATGCTGTTCAGTTCCATTGTTACCATTGTACACGTACTAAAATTTGATCTAGTTATAAATACAGATTTGGATTTAACCCCAACATAAATAATTATTTTCTTGTTATAGACAAGTGTGTTACCTGCATAACCAATTTAGAAAAAAAAAAAAAAAAGAGAGGAAAAACAAATACAGACTTCCAATAACACTATCAAGAAAAGAACAAGGGCAAATTCATATTACTCAGTTTCCATGTTGAAGATTTGATAGGGATGTAATTTTCTTTGATTTTACTTGTTCAGTGATGCCCAGTTCAACCCTGGCCCTGGCCTTTGATGCTGCAGTGTCTGAAGCTGTGGGGAACAGTGTGGCATGCACAGCTTCCACACCTATCAATACATTGAATGGAAACATCATCACCTCTACCCCAAGCAGCAGCAACAGCGGCACCAACTTCAATATTCAAGAGTCTGAGGATGTTCTGGGTTTTTCATCTGACAGTCAAGCTTTCATGGACAAAGGTTTGGTTGCAGGTCAGCTTCTTTGCCTTAATCTTTCAGCGGCTATTAAGTGGGATGCAATATTGATCATTGCTGTAGATTATTATGGGATGATCATCCAGTAATGTGAGCTTTATCTTAATAAATTACCATGTGCTGTGTAAACATTATATATGCACTTTTTAATGTTTGTATTCCTTCACAGAATATAAGCTTGCATGAGCCTTACCATCTGATAATTTGAGAAATTCTTAAAAACATGGACACCTTATGTCCTCTGTCATCTTCTTATTTTGAAAGAAGATCCATACATATAAGCTATGTGTATTACAACACTGTGGAGATGCACTTCATTCCATATGAAGCTACCTTCCTATATTGATGCACACTCGGTGATGTAGAACAGAAGAGAAGAAGACAAAAAAGCAAATGTTGTATAGTATTCCTGTGCTTTTTAAAAATGCAGCATCAGAGTAGTTACTTTGCATGATTTGACTTCAAATATATATTAACAAAAACAGAATTTTTTAAATTTTTGAAACATATTTTGTATGCTCCAATTATTTAATTCTTTTTTGAAATCATTAAAAAAGTCTACAATGTTCCTTATGCTAAGAGCTCGTTTTTGCTCCTTGTCCTGGAATTTGACTCATCAGGAGTTGTGTCACATAGCTTTATTTACTCTCTGTATTCCTCGACAGCATCGTTTGCCCCATTAAACGTCCCTGTCAGCCAGGGTGGACCTTCCAACCTCAGTAATGCATCAACACCTGACCTTACTGAACTTATTAGTCTAGTCAAACCATCAGAAAGCAACATTATCATCAACAACCACACAACTGGAAGTGGGAATCATTTATTCACTAATGCTCACTTGACGACCAATGACTATGTCACCACCAGTAGCGGTCACTTGCCCATTAGTGTCAGCGGAGTGGATGGCCTGTCGGCAGTCGACAGTCAGCTGGCCATGGCATCAGTTGTTCAGTTGCAGCCGGGCCCCTCACCATTGTCGTCCATTTCACAACCATACAGCAATGGAGCTGTTGTCTCAGCAGATCTAGATGGTTTGAGTGGGACTCAGCCTTACACAGTCATGGCAATTCACTTACCCAACATAGGTAAGACCAATATGACTTTTTTCTCAAACATGGAAGATGTAGATCCTTAGAACTGCAGCAATAGAAAGATGGCATTGAAACAACATCAATGATTTGAACAGTTCCACCATGGACTGTCTCATTCTTTCACAAGTAGTCATCAACTTTCATGAAATGAGAGATAGTTACGCCCAGCACTATTATTTCCCTTTGCTAGACAAAAGCAGTGCTGAACAAACAGTGCAAAGAGAGGAAAAATCAGTTTTATGCCCTTTGCATGAGACAGATAACCTTAAAAAATTTGATCTCTTTTGTGAGGCAAAGGGAATAGAGCTGGGCACAATGATCTCCCAGTATGTGTCACATTTCAAGAAAACAGAAACAATAGGAAATCATGATGATAATTGATTGCAATTTCTTTGTTAAGCAAAATCTAGAGCAGTTGTGTATCGCTTTGTAATCCGGGCAATAAATATGATCCTCACAGCAATAATGATGGAGATCTTTTTTCTGGATTAAAAAGGGAATTATTCCAAAAATCCTTCCCACTATTTTTTGTTCTCTTTGCGGGTTTGTATGAAACAATGACTTTATGAACCTGTTACAGCTGTCAGTGGAGCCAACACAATGCCTCAGTATGTAGTCAGTGCTCCTGAGTCAGAACCCATCACTATACCAGAGCAGACAGAAACCAAAGTAAGTTTTAGAAATTCTTGGCATCTGTCAGTGTTTCCAAAAAATCTCCTTCAGTTCCCTCAGTTTTTGTTTGTTTGTTTTTCTCATTGAGAGTTAATAGATCAAGCATAGATCTCTTGCATTGTTTTAATGTGAATTCTATATGGGATCATTTACAATACAGCATATATATAGTGGATTTTTTGTGGCACTCACAAGATAGGAAAAAAGTTAATATCACTCTAAATATTTTATATATGGGAGAAATTTATAGCAGCGTAAGATGCTCTGTGTGCCTGAAAGGATATTTCTTATGTTAGTAGAACTGTTCTGGACATTCAAGTGTTTGAGAAGTTTGATTTTGACAGTTGTACAGATTTTAGGTGGATCTAACTGCACAAACACTTGACAAAAGATAAAAGCATCCCAGCCATTTAGATGTTAATGTTGTTTATCCTTTAAATGTTATTGTTGTTTGTCTTTTAGATACGCTATATGGTGAGAAATTTCATTCAACCACTGTTCAGGAATTGTTTCTCTTATCAGAGACTGTTGACAGTATAGCAAGAAGCTCTTGATTATTTACTATAGAAAATGTCAGTCCTTACATAACATAAGTGCTATGGTGAAAACCGGTCCCACTGACATTGTATGTCACAAATAATTTAATTCATCCTATGGCTTTGCCCAACAGGAGTTTTTATTGTGTGGTCTGTGCAAGCTAGCATTCACCACTATGGAAGAGTGCCAGAGCCATATGCAGACTGAACACAAGGAACTGATGCAAGGAAGTGGGGTTAGCATTGGAGTGCAGGTTAGTGGGCAGTATCCAGCCTTATCTCAAGGTCATGCTTGAACAGTGTATCAGTTAGATGAAAGGGGTAGAAGAGCTTTTGTGACTGAGCATGATCAGCTCTCAGACTCTAAGAAATATTGTCTTCGACCCATGTGAAATTTTGTTTGATTTGCATAGGTATTAAAAATCTTTATGATTTTGCGCCAAACCATTAAAGGTGATGGAGTAGACTTGAAATTATTGTCTGACTATTTCAAACAGAAAAGGTCACGGTGTCATACTGTCTCATTTGGTTTATGACTATCAGGCGAACTGATATCCAGCTGTGCATCTATGTGCAATGCTGAAAATAAGGGGGAAAAGATGATATGTGACTTTCTCCTCTCAATAACAATACATCACAGTGCTTGCAATTATGCTGTTTATGATACTATCAAATATCATATATTTATGCTTTATAAAAATGTGTGTGCCTAAGCCTGATGGCTGCTTGTTTTAGAATATTAGAATTTGCAGAAACGAAAACAGTACATTTGGGCATGCATGGAGATTTTTAAATTTTATACAGCTCAGGTTTGAAGGGACTGTTAACTATTCACATCATCACAGCTCTTGAATTGATGTTACTTTGTCTGAGATAAAGGAGCAGATATGTTGTCATTTAGATTTGATTAAAAAGCTACAATCTCAGTGTTATTTTTCATAATTTTGTACATTTTGAAGCTTTCCATTGCAGTCATATTCTACCAGAATTTATAAAAGACAAAAAAAACAACAACAACAACAACAACAAAAAAAAAAAGTCATAACATTTGTAAATCTTAAGTTTAGTAAACAATAGTCATTAACACAGATGAGTTTAGGTCTTATGATCATTGTTGATAAGACAATTCGGTAGTTTGCTATAACGAATTTGTGTTGTTTGTTTTGTTTCCAGGCAGGTGGTGCCAGGAGGGGGAGAAAACGTAAAACTGACCAGCCTCAGAAAGTACGACCAGAGCCAGTCATGGATCCAGAGGATTTGGAGTGGTTGCCGAGTGTGACGGACAACAACCGAACATGTCATTCAGATGGACGGATGCGGCGCAAAGTGCGACCACCAAAAGCACTTAAAGAGGACTATGTACTGGGCAAGCGAATGAGAAAACGGGTCCGAGAGTCATGTGCCAACTTGGGCTATAAGATTGTATGTCCTATGATGAGCTGCAAGGCAAAATTTAAAAGTGACATAGGTATCATGACTTTTCTGTCTTTCTTATTATTTTTTTTTTTTCTAGGTTAGAATCATATTTATTGTACTTATCAATTTGGCTGTAAAGAAAAGTGAATGATTGGAAATAGCTTGGAGCAAGCATATGTGTATTACTAAAATGTGAAGATGAGAATGGACATTTTTAGGTTCATGTCTTGACATAACTTATAAAACTCGTTGTTAGAGATTTACATTTTTCTGTGCAAATCAATTTTTTCTCATCTTCTTAAAATGAAAGTTTAAACAATCTTATTTAGCTAACAATATGTTTTGCTAAGTCAACTTTCATAATGCAATTTGAATCTTCATATGACAATACTTCATCTACTGTTGTATCCAGTCTGTTTGAGGGTCAAGCATGCATGCTGAAACCAGTTATTTACTCTTATATTTTGTAGCTCTGCATATCCATATTGCGTGCCATAACATAGATGACATCGCTTTTACCTGCAAAGAATGCCAGGCCCCCTTTGAGTTTTGGAAACTACTGCGAATGCATTTATGGAGAGAACATAAGGTTGGTAGCTGAATTGCTCTATTTCCCATCTTTGAGACAAATCTGTTCAAGAGATAAATCACTGTTTTGTTGTTGTTGCTGTGTTTGTGTTTAGTATACATATTTATATATAAAATCTAATAAATATTGATAGGTGAAGTTATTTCTTTCAGTATAATTGTTCTAAGAGTTTTAATTCTATCAGTTAAGAAATGTAATTTAATTAGAGAATTTAAAATGCAAAGTATGAGCTTAGAAACTAGAGAGTTGTTAGCCAAGTTGTACTATAGAATTTTGATAAAACAATTAAAGGGCAGATATCATTTGTCAGATGCCATGACTTGGAAATGGAAAAATGTTGTGTTGTTTGTAAACTGCAATGAACCTATGTTTTATCAATCAATGAGAAGATGATAGAACATCTGTGTTTCTTTGACAGTGAACACATTTTAAATTGAAAATTTTAAGAATGACTGTGTTCAAACTTAAATGGTGCCTGCTAAGCTAATTAATTTCTACTATCATGCTGTTTTATTTGAAACAGCATTTTCTCTTGTGGCTATGTTCAGTCCTGTCAGATGATTTCAATTCATTTTTATCTCTTTTAATTTTTTTCCCAATTGCATCTAGGTCTAATTCTTGTGTAAAAAATGGATGGAGTGAGTTTATGTAGTCTATAAAATGCCCATTATTTAGCCATAGGTTGGTTCTGATTTGCTGTAATAGGTTATTCTCTGTATTTATTTTCAGTTGGATTGTGATTTATTCACTTGTGACAAATGCTCCTATAAAACAGACACTCATCACAAAATGAATATACATAAGGTAAGTTAGATAGCAGACTGGTGAAGAAGAGAATCTTTATCTTTTTCTTTATGATACTGCAGTGTGAAGTTTAGATTTTTTAAAGTTTTCATTGTATTTCCTATCAGTGGTAGTATCTATCCTTCATTGATCAGTGAAATTTGTGAATAATAGGTAAATGTCATCAATGAATCTGATCCTGATTAACAGAGAAATGTTAGCCAATGTCAGTTTATTCAAAATTGTGCTGATCTTTTAATTTTTGTCAGATTTTATCCTTTGATGGCTTGGCAGGGCTACATTTGAATATTTTAACTTGATTGGATTTTGCTTTATAAGTAGGCTGTGCTATTTCATAAAACATCCATGACAAAAGGAAGCACTGAACTGAATTTTCTGTGCCTGAGTAGTCTTCTCGCTTTTTCTCTTTAGCAACACTGAATCCTGTATTTTTCTTTGTGTAAAATGCTTTTAACTATCTTAGGAAGTAAGAAGATAAGATTATCTCATGTTTTCATCTCAGGTATATATGTAATATTCATAACTAGATTTGGACCAAAAAAAAATCAACAAATTATTTCTTAGTCATGGACCCTCTGTGATAAGAGATACAGTTTGTGGTGCAAGATCCATTGCTTCAAGAAATTATTAGGAAAAGAGGAGGTCTTGGTCAATATGAAATTTTCCAATATTAAATTTTCTTAAATCTTTGTTGTTTGAAAAAGCCCAGCCTAGACTCATGTGATCATCAAGCTGTGCTGGCTAGTGCGAGCGGGCCAGACTGGGCCAGTGCAACAGGCTTTTCGTTCCCTGTTGAAAATATGAAGGGCACATGATTCTACTTTGATTCTTTCGCAAGACTTGGCTTCATGGCATTCTGCCTGAAGAAATAACCTGCTGTGGTGCAGTTTTTGCCTATCTTGAACAATCTCAATACATGCACATCACCTATTTACAGAAATAGGTAAACTCGCGGTGTGCGGCAATACAAGAAGGGAACTTATTTTTAAAAACACCGGATGTGGCAGCCCATGGCCCATTTTTGTTTTTTCCTTGTGACTCATGTATCCGTTGCTTCAGGCCAAGGTGCGAGCTCAGCCCGTAGCCCGGCCCGGGCTTAACAGGCCCAGTCATGATCAGCCCGCAGGCTTAAAAATTGTATGATCGGCACATCTTTAGTGTGAACTGCAAATTTGAAACTGTATGGAAAGAAAAGAAGGACATGTGTGGTCTCACTTCAACTTTTCTGTGCAGGAAATTCATGCAGATGTCCGGCCCTACACCTGTGATGTATGTGGGAAAGGTTTTCGCCAGGCTTCTCAAATGAAGAATCACCAGGTGACCCACGTAAACCAGCATGGCAGAGATGGTGGCAAGGGCTGGTTCTCCTCCAAAACCTGTGATATCTGTGATCGTGTTTTTGCCAACAGGTACAAGTCTTGCTAGGACTTAACCTCTATTTACAGGTCATACTCTCATCAAAGACAGTAGTTGTAGCAATTATATTTGATTACAATACTAGCAGGAAAGCTATAGATTGTATAATAAAAGTTCTTAAATTTTTTCATGCTTGATATATTATAACCCTGTGACAATCAGGCTGCAGGAAAAGTGAAACTTTGGTCTAGTTAAATCTTTAGATTTCATTTACATTTCATTACACTATAGCAGGATAGAATGTAGTAACAATTTCATTATCCAACATGCAATGACTGAGTGTGGATCAATGGTATCAAAAGAGAGAAAACACTGGGAAAAATAGTAACTGAGACTTGACACTTCCAGAGTTAAAAATGAAAATTATTGAGATGTTTCATAGAGCTGTATTTTTTTTATTCACATAGTTAAAACAGATGCATAATTTTAAAGCACTTTGTCTTTTCAGGTCAGCCCTTTCACAGGATTATTACTCCTTAATTATTGCATTTTTAAAAAAAACATTCACTTGACATGGACCTTTTTATCCTTGTGTACTTTGGAACAATAATAATTGTCAAGATGATGTTTTCCTTAGTTTTTCGATCTCAAAAAAACTATTAGGTGTTTGATGTCAGATCTGTAATATTAAAGGACATCACCAGCTAATGAAGCAAAATAAGATACATTGGAATCCGCTTAAAGTCAACCCCTCGGGACAGAGAAAAAGTTAAGTGAGATTGACCTTATCTGGTTTCAGCTGACACAATCTCTGGTAGGCACAGGGGGTCAAAATGTGTTGTATATTTATTGGGTGATGCCCTTTACAGACATTCTGATCACGGAGTTGACGATAAAAGGTTGACTAGTCACGGTGAGCATGGAATGTAGGAATGAACATGGGTTGTGAAAAGAAACCGGAGTATAGGAATGAACATGATCGTTATTCTTAAGCCTTTCAATCGCAAGACAGTCCTTTTTTTTTTTTTCTCAAGCCTTTCAATCTTGAAAAAGAAGAATTATCTCAGCTAATTTAAGAGGTTGCCTGTTTTTGCTGAGAATTTTTTTTAATGGGTAGAAATTTGGAATTTGGACATTTTTCCCCCCACAGCATCACACAGCTACTCTCCCATCGATTTTGAACTGCCAGGGGTTCTTTGACGCATGTAGCATAAACATGGGACCTCCAAAGTATATTTGTGCTCATATGAGAAGGCTAGACAGCGGGCTTCCCCACCCAGAGGAAGCCATGAGACCGTTGAGTCACTGAAACAACGCAGGTCTTCTGACATTTCGTGTCATTTAAATCCATTGACTTACGGCTTACTGGCTGTGAGACCCGTATAGATCTGTAATCAACTTTTTGTTTTGACTGATGGTGTCAGTGAGCTGAAATTTAGGAATCATCGGTATATGAATAGTGAAATGTTATGAAACATCTTAAAAATGTCAATTGTTAATTTTGCTGTCTGTTTTAATCATTCCATCTTAGCAAATGTTTGAAGAAGCACAAAGAAGCAGTCCACACCAACTTAAAGCCCTTTGAGTGCATGTATTGCAATCATACAACAGCAAGGAAGGCTATGATGGAACTCCACATGCGCACACACACAGGAGAAAAACCTTTCAAGTGAGTTTTTTTGCAATGTTATTGTATTTAATCATCTGTCTCTCACAAGTGATATGAATTAGTGCCTATGTTAGTATAGTGCTGCGCAATAAGTGACAATGGTATTGTTCTAGTATGTGTGAATAGAAGTGGATTTTTATTACTATTACTGTTTTTTTCAAGTGCAGTTCCACCTGATGTTTTTTAAGGGAGTTACTGGTTATATTTTTCTGATAATAGCTACGTTTCAATGGACATTTGCTTAACAAACAGTACATGTCAGTGGCATTCCATTCAATATGTGAAAGACACTTCAGAATAGCATGCACTACAGATGTAAAATATCAAGCTATTTGTTCAAATTATTGACTTATCCTGTTTCAGAAGGTATATAGATTCTGTGGAGAGAAAATAAAGTGATCTAGTCCGGCAAGATCCCCCTGTTACAAACTACTTGTGCCAGAAATGCATTTTATGCAATTTCTCTTTCCAGGTGTGACATCTGCCCTTACAGTACAGGCGATCATAATTCACTGAGGCGACACAAGGTAAACCTTGTGACTGTTTGAAAAAAATTTATCTTGTTTTTTTTAGGCTTTAAAAATTTTTCTGAACTCATTGACAAATGTTTCATTTGTGAATTGATTCATAAAATTTATGTGGACAAAATTCGCACTGAAACTTTATTTTGAAGGGTTTATTGTTTTCAGAGCCTTAATTGAAATTATACTAAGGGCTGAGACTTCGAACTAGCCAGCAAATCAGTTTTAGTTTGTCAAGAAATTTGAATGAGGAATGTAAGTGCAGCTGTAGAAGAAAGATAAAAAGATAAACTTGGCAACTACTCATTTGACATGTAAATGTCTGATTCACTGTTTGTCACATGCTGTCATTTCCATTGTAATGTCCCTTCTGAACCATGGCTTCAGTGTTTTTGTGAGGTTTTGCATCACAGGTAGCACCTATTGACACTCGTTTCTGTGGTCACTTAGTGGGCTATTTAGGCTTTTTTCTTTTTTGATAGTAAGAAAATTTGTTTGTGTTTGTTTATGTCCTAAATTTCTAGCTTAAGGAAGTGTTTGGCTCAAGTGAGACCGCATTCTAGATGTATATTGGGGATTTTTATCTTATTTCTTTACATCTTGTATGATTTTCAGTTTACTGACCGTTCATTTTTGTTGTGTTGTTGTGTGTCATTCTTACAGATGCGTCACACAGGTCAGAAGCAATACCGCTGCACCCAGTGCCCCTACACATGTATCCAGAGCATCTCTTTGAAACAACACATGCGTCACAAACACCCAGGCACCTCAGCTGGGATATTCCAATGTTCCCGCTGCCCATTTCGAACCATCAATCAGGCCATATACAGCAACCATATGCAGGTGAAAATTTATAAACCGTTATTCCAGAACAAGGATATCCAGAATATTGTGGCTTGTTCACCCTAGCAACTTTTAATACACTGACTGCCGGAGGTTTCAGGCCCGGCCGACCATAGACTGCCAGCATTTTGACACAGCTACCTCCCTGACCCTGCTGGTAGCTCTTCGGGGTTTGCCTTCAGAGGTTGGGGTGTGAAGGCAAATGAGCTGCAAGGGCTTCGGCCTGAGCTGCTACTATAAGCCAAGGGAGGTCCCCTCCCTAGTTCCGACCTCTACCTTCTCGTGGTGGTAGCTGTT
>JBCAUA010059618.1:0-11357 GCA_038406235.1 Peronia verruculata
ACACACACACACACACACACACACACACACTCTCTCTCTCTCTCTCTCTCTCTCTCTCTCTCTCTCTCTCTCTCTTTCTCTCTCTCTCTCTCTCTCTCTCTCTTGCTCAAGAAAATAAAAAGACATTCAATTAAAACCAGGTCATATGCCCAGGTTGAACATAACCAGACGTTTGTGTTGTTCGTTAAAATCTTATCAAACGACAACAGCTGGGCCATGGGCACTACAAATCATAAATGCCAATTAGGCCCAGCGGCCTTTGAACTTGCACTACAGTTTTTAACATCCTTGACTCTCAACGGTACAACAGAATATAAAACCAAACCCAAAATCTATACTTTTTCGGAAACAATGAAAATAATGACGAACCAATCACTAACATTACGATCGTCAATAATCTTGTCAGCAACATCAAGAACAAGGACAACAGATCTAACTGCACTAACACAACCAATGATAATAAATATTACGCCCCAATTCCAGGTTGTTAGTACTGTTCTATGGTCACCGGGATATGCGATACTATCTTGAACAAATCTGTAACAACGGCACAGCTACCAATTCATAAATCACAGTCCATCCTACCTGAAAGAAACAGTTTAATCCATGTGAGCTGCAAACAGCGATACGACAGTTTTCGCTTAAAAGAAAACGATGTTGCTCGCTCAATAGCAAATGAAGTTAGGGTGTACCTGTGGTTACAGGTTACAACAGAATCAGGGATGCAGACACAGCGGTGAAGTTTATCTTATCGCCTTTCCAATTCTAAATACAAGATAATGGTATTCATTAAGTTCCCCAAACATCAAAGATGACTGTTTTTTTCGTCAACTCACCAACAAAGCATTGCTCTATTGCATTTCTGCAGCCACGTGGACGACTGGCACAAAAGAATCTTGCAAACAAGATGGGAACCTTTTTCCACAGGTAGATAACTCGCAGAGTGAATAATATCGGGCCGCGCTGAGACACAGGCGAAGTGATAGACGTAGTTGTTCCCTGTCTGCGGGAGTTGGGCGTAAGCAGCTACCTATTCTACGTTAAACGTCCCAAAGGAGCTTTCCCACTACCCCAAAACGGATGCTTTCTTATACCTTTCTCTTGTTTTGTCCTTGTTGACACAGCACTTCCTGTGTTTCTCTTTTCTCTTTCACTTCTAAACACATTTTCCACAAAATGAGTGAAGGTAATCTTTTAAAATAGTATGGGCACAGTCATCATTCTTGTTTGTAAACAATAAACATCGTAAGAGCGGACAGGTAGACTCAATCATACACAGTCTCAAACTTCCATTAGAGAGGCCGCACAGGTTAGTCTTTCCCGTAGTTTTTCTTTGCGAAATATTCCTGAAATAACCCCTTCGTTGTCACCCAAAAATATCTGATACAGTCATAGAGATGTGGTTTTCAAATCTACATTACTAGCAATTGGACAGTATCATATCTGGTACAACGATATGCACAACAGCTGCAAACTGGGCAAGCCCAGATGACTAATATATGTCGCATTTCAGGCTGACCTGCAATTATGATCAAACTTTAATAGTCTAGGGTCTCAGTTATCAGCATGTGTTTACCTTTAATTAAAACATTCATTTTTCAGTAATCTTTCCGAACACAATTTCGTTCCTCTCAAATAACAGCGATATTCTCAACTATGAAGTTTCCTGCGTCTCTCTCAAGAAAAGTAAGCCCTCTTGAAATCAATTAATCCACCTAGCCCAACTGCACTTTTTGCTGGTAAGTTATCATCTTTAATGGCCGACTAAACGAGCCACTCAACTGTTCACGTGATCGGAACATCGGCCTTGCAGAAATATAAAGAAATGAAAATTGTATACAGCAACGTGAAACAACCGTTTGGAAGCGGTGCTGTTAAGAGAATTCTTCTTGAAAATTCTTTGCAATAACGAAGTCATATTTAACTAAACGTCCCGAACAGACCTTAGTTTAAACTGGATGAGAAGATGATCGGTTCATTTATCCGCGAAAGATTCAGGTTTGCAAAGCAGAATTGCTCCCATTGAGTTGGTTGGTGCTTCAGAGGCTAACATTTTAAGTTCCTAAATATTTCCAGCTTCTTCGCGCATATATCATCAGAAAGAAACACAAGTCAAATGTTGGATATATCAGAAGTCACGGGTCAGCTAGTGAGTACTGAGATAAGAGTAAACAATCCCTGGAGATGCTGAATACCTGAGTTATATTATGATTACATTACTGCCAAGGTTCGGACATGTGAGCCAGAGCCGAGAGCCACTATAACCACTATCGAGGGGCGAAGCCGGAACAACGTGACGAACTCACGGACAGTTAGGAGAAAACAGCCATCGACCTGCTACTGCACATTTCGTCTAATAAGGTTCTCTCTAAAATATAGATTACTACCATGTATAAAAGCACACTTTGCTGTTCAATATTTCAGAAGAATTTTACGATAACTGCCGGTCCCTGTCGTGAAAGCCACGGTCTTTTGAAACCAATAATGCTTGTATACGCCAACACGGTGCGGTGAATATCATCTTCAGCTATCTATTATCTTCCACTGCCCACGTGCTTTCACCATCAAGGAACTCCTGTTCCTGTCTAACTATTTGTGGTGTGAGATTCCTTCTTTCACTCTCCACCTGAGTATACCTCGCCCATCCTAAACTCTTTGGCCTTCCTTTTCTTCGTAGTGAACTGAGACACAATAATGCCACCGCTGTGAGGAAAAACAGCAAGTGGACTGTAAAACGAAGAGGATCTGCCTCATATTATAAACTGTTGGTGTAACTAGGGTTCGCTACAGGTGCCTTCCCCTTTCCCTATCTTTCATTTTTAATTTCCTCTTTCTGTTTTTATTCACTTACTGTAACGTAAGCTTGCTAACTCGAATTTTTCAGTCTTGAGTCGTTTTGGTTCTCTTCCCTTTCGTTATCTACTTCCAACCGGGAGTCTATCAACGCTCGTCGGATATCTTTGTAAGCGAGACAAGAGAAAAGAAAGCGTCCCGTAAAAAAAAAAAAAAAGATGCCCCCGGTGATGAATGAGAAAGGAGGAGGCTGCTCGCTCTGTTATGAATTTGTGTCTAATTATACAGTCAAGGTCCAGAGGCTATCCATCTACTTGTTCACACCTATTAAATCACACAGCGTATCTTACAGCATAAGAGAGAGCCGGCGAATAACGACTACTTTCGGGAAAGGTTATCATTAAGGTAATGTAAGACATTGAGCGAAATAAGAAATCTTGTTCTTTTTTTTTTTTCTTTTTAACCTCTCCAACTCTCTTTCTCTCGTGCTTCCATTTTTTTAAGGCAAAGATCCTAGCCAAAAATATTGAGGACTGCAAAGAAACAGCTTAACTCAAGAGAAGGAACTTCAAAACTAATGCAGAAGAATAAAAAGTGGCAACAACTGGTGGTCAGGCAAAAAATCAGGCATGAAAGCTTGGCCAGAGAAAACAGGGAAACCACACCAGACATAAATGGAGGTACATGAGGCACATGAACTGAGAGTCTGACATTCTGCAACAGCAAAGGACAAAGTGCATCAAAGACAGGGAATACCTGCATTGCTGGCACTAAACACAGAGAACAATTTGGAATGTTAGTAGGTGCGCGTACATAGCCCTGTGAGTGAGTAGGCAGGCAGTAGGCAGTGTGGGCTTTGCACTTACCTTCAACCTGGGCGTTTCCACTTCAGAACTGGAGAAATCCTCAGAGTGTGGGGCATCACTTTGGTTACTTTTGCTTGTTGGAGGAACGTTGTTGCTGTTGTTGTTGTCTTTCACCTCGGAATCCTTGCCGCCCGTTTGACCTGTCGACCGGCTGGAGTGTGCCCGGGCCGGAGATGAAGGCGGGGCTGTGGGAGCCGGGGATGATAATGGTGGCGAAGATGCTGAAGATGCCGTTGAGGTTGTGACCACATGACCTCGCCTGGTGTTTTGTGATGGTTGAGAACCACTCGAGCCCCGCGCTGGGCTGGCAGTTTTTCCTTCCTGCTGATGCCTCCTCGCACAGCGTTCGGGAATGGAGGGAACCGTACCATCTCGATGGCTCTGACCTCTGGTAACCTCTACAGATTATAGGTAATTAAGGAAATAATGAGCACGCCCCTGACTCGGAAGGGGTGAGAAGTATGAAAAGTGGTACCATGCTTAATATTTGGAGATGAAAATGAAAAAAGGCCACATAATGGCCATAACTTTAATGACAATAACAACAATAATAATAACCATCGTAATACGATAATACAAATGGCATTATAAAAATTATAAAACAGATATTCATTGCAACAAGTTAAACGTTTTTAAATTGATAATGGTGAATACAGTCTACAATCTAAAAACTTTTGGGGTGTAGGAGAGGAGGAACGTATCTTTGGATTTAGGGTGGCAAAACAGCTATAGAATTCAACAAAATAGTAAAAGTTTTTTGGGGTTGACAAATCAGAGTGATGAAATAAATCGAGAGGATCACTTAGGCTACTTCACAGCATGAGATACAACCTCAAACCCTTATCCTCTTCGGACATCGCATCAACTTGTGTCCCAGGATGTCATGCTGATTGAAGTAAGGAATGAAAATGTCATAATGGCTCCAAGATTGCAATTAAAACGAAACAGCAGCTTCAACTTCAAAATAATATTCCCCATTGTTTCAAAGGGTTCGTGGAATAACTCGTTTACAATATTTACTCGTAGACTTGAGGGCATAAGAATATGAAAAATAAATAATGAATACCTTCACTGTTTAAGAACTCTTCGCCTCCTCTGAACTTATCTAAAGCCCACAGATACAAGAACAAAGAAATATTGGAATTAAGGAGAATTGTAATTAAAAAGAGGAAATAGAGAGATTAAACAAAAACAGAGAGGAACTACAAAGTCAGACGTGTTCTACTCAATGGGAAATGAATGAACAAGGATGGGTCGGAAGGAGGACAGAGGGGGAGGGGGAATTATGAACAGCGGGAACCAAGGCCAACAAGAAAGGAAAAAGTTAAAATATAATGAGACATGACAATCTACATTTGCTGATACAGTGCGTGTGGCGCTGTGTGACGCAAGCAATGGAATCTGGACAGAGATCAGCGGTAATGACATGTGGCCTGGGCCCGTAACATAATCATCATTACGGAAGACTAATCACGTGTCAGGTGCGCAGGTGGGGAAGCTGGGCCCAAGCTGCGCGCGTGTCTGCCAAGTAAGTAACGTTTCCTCCACTGGGTGAGGGATGCGGAAATGGGGGAACCTCCATTCAGAGGAGGCAAGGCAAGCGGAATAAAGGGATGAGCGGAATAAGTCCAAACACTGGTTTTCCTTATGCTGATCTTTTGCTGGCCACAGAATATCGCATCAATTATCTGTATACAATGCGGCTAATTTATGAGTAATTTAAGATTTCCTAAATAGAATGATAAGCAAGCACTTGAATTTGAAATTAAGATTAGGTACGATAGCTTAGTAATCTGGCATCTTGATCAAGTAATTATAAATGAAAGCGATAAATATACATGATATATGCCAATATTTCACATAGATCTACGTTTATTAAAAAAAAAAAGAAAAAAAAGGCAGTTTTGTTTGCTGTACAGAATCTGATATCCTAATTACTGACAACTAGATGAGCAGTTAACAGCAAACAATGTACTACAATTCTGGTAGGGGAAAATTGAAAAATGCAGCAGATTCATTATGAACTGTTGTTGAAAATGCACACGTTCAATAGTTTGAAAGTTTGCCGACCAGATAAAGTTCTACAAAATGACATACAAAATATTTAACTGATAGCCGAGAAACATCTTTTTTTTTTTTTTCAATTTTCATTATAGATGTCGGACTTTCATTCTATATATTTATATCGCACAGTTTAAGACCATTTTACTCTAACAATTTCCTATCCCTGGAGTACTTCTGGCTTGCTCGGGGGTCCAATGTTTTCGCTATTCTTTCTGCCTATGAACCTGCTATCTATCAGTCCTACTGAAAATCAGGAGGATATGTCACAGCAAAGCACGTAAACATAATGGAAGCTGAAGATAAACCGTGTTTACCTTTCCCACTGTGCGAGTTGTGGTTCATCGAAACTGGCATATCACCCCCGGCGTGGGTGCGCTCCCCTCCACTGGCATCCGTCGACTTTTCCTCCTCTTCCTGCAATAAAAGACCAAACTGTTCCAATGGCAACTGTAGCAACTATCGGCAAGTACAGATCTATTAAACGTGAAAGAAGTAAAACATGAGGAATGGAAATGTAAACAAACAAAGTACTATGATAGTGACTAGAGTGAACTTTTGATAAAACTGCTTTTTTTCCCTTAAATAAACAACAACAACAACAACAATTACGTTCCACCGTACTGGTATCTATAAAACTGAAACTTGGACGTATTTTTCTAGATACCCTAGCGTCCTGGTCTTCTCTAGAACAGTGAAGAATCGCCTTAGTCCATTTTTCAAACGCGATAATAGAGCAGAACTTCTAAATAATCCATGACACGGGGAAAATCTTGACGCCATATAAAACACATTCATACACTCTCTCCACGGGCATTTATTGATATTCCTTTCTACTCCTATCAACTCCCAAAATGAAAAATGTTTCAGTTAGAAACATCGGGGAATAAATACAGATAGCCCAGCACTTCATGAAAACAGACAAACAACAAGACACTGAAGAACTCCAAGAAGAGCTTGCCTGACAATGTTAGCTGAATGAAATGAATCTTGAGAAGTACTTAATAGTGTTTCAGTAAAGAAAATGGTTCACTATAATATTATAACAAATTAATTCACAATGGTTTTAAAAGCGAATGGAGAAATACACCAAAGACACAAACACTGCAGGAAAAACAACAAACAAACAACTAACTGCCAGGTAAGTGGAGCATACCTTCAGCGTTTATCTAACATCCGGACAAGACCACGCCAGAGAACATGATATAATCCTGCTGCGAATTCTAAGAAATGTGTTTATCTTATAACACCCGGCACATCCTCTTGGTAGAGTTCCCAACGTCTTTTTTTTTTTTTTAATACCGCGGGCAAGAGTTGATGTCTTACTTTCCCTCACTGTGCCAGTGACGTTCTTCCTTCGTGACCCGACCTCATTGGCGTTCAACAGTGCCTACATTTCAATGAAGTTATTTAAAGTTAATTGGGTGTCTATTACGCAGTGTTTAAACGTTTAGCATTTTGGCTTTCCTGCAGCATAAAACTGCATCTACAACATAGGTCAAAATGCTATACAGAACAGAAAGGACGAATTCATGGGAAACAAGCAGATCCAGATTGTAAACAAGGACAGGTATAAAACATATCAAGAGCAATCAACATAATTATGACAGTTAATCAATATACTACAGAAAATCAGATCCTGTGAACGGTAGCAACTAGTCATGTTGACAGACCAACAAGAAATAACGAAACAGTCAGATAAACGATATAACTGATGGTTGATGGAAGGATGGATGGATGGAATGATGGGTGAAGGAATGGATGGATGGACAGATGGACGGAGAGAACGATCGAGACCCTGAACGGCAGACAGATTAATAGATAATAAATAGGTTGACAAACAAATAACAATACACAATACAGCAGTAGAAATTGAGGAGAAAATACTAGAGACGGGAGCAACTGAACTACTAAATAAGTTTTGTTAAAAAGGTATTAAAAAAACACGGTACAGACAACATCGTGTTGTTGCACTAAGATAAGAAATACTACTGACAAAAACTATTTAGTTCTAAATGGCGGGAGAGTTGTTTCACGAAGATACGTGTATTACTTTGACAATTTTCGAAAGGGCAGGAGAGCAGGACTTGGATACGCTCAAAGGCTGAGACCGTGATGGACAGATCAAAAAGAGAAAACCACTACGTCATACCATAGTACAGCTGCCAAAGCCGGACGATAATGTTTCATACAGATGATGTTGACTACAGTAATGGTCAGTGTTTTAGCAAAATGCAACCTGCCATATTGTTGGTTATGTTACTAATCTTCAAAAATAATAATGATAATAATAATAATAAAATAAATAAAAAGTCATGAACCGCTAAAGTATAAGATACGAATTTGGCTTTTTTTTTTTACTGTTAAAGTGCATGATACTTTCCTGGTGCAATCATTAGGTGGGACATCAGCCAATGTTATCCAACAACCTCGGTATACATTTGATGAATTTTTCGAGACATAATTATTCTTGCAGGTAAAATCATTAAAGAGACACAAAAACAAAACAGCACAAAACAAAACATGAGAACCAGGATATCCACGTCAGGCCAATTCAATCTTTTGAAAGATCTATGTGATTGTCGTTTCAAAGATTTGTAACAGCCGTTTGAAAAATCTGTGACAGCCGTTTGAAAGATACCTGATTGTCGTTTCAAAGATCTATGGCAGTCGTCTAAAAGATATAAGATAACAGCTTGAAAGATCTATGAGAGTTGCTTGGAAAAGAAAATGATATTTTAAAAATGTGATAAAAAGAACAGAAACAGTCAGAGAAAATCATGATGTCAAATCAAACTAATGTCCTGGATAAAAGGAAAGAGAGGATCAAACGCAGGCTTTCTTTTCCCTGCAATGCTGATGAATAAATCGTAAAATTCATTTGGATATACATGTATCTCTGTGGGTAAATATGTTCTTCCACGCACGGATGGCATCAGAATTTATCAACTGAGAAAATATAACAACAACAACAAACAGACAAACAAACAACAAACAAACAAACAAACAAACAAAAAGGAAAGAAATTCCTCCTGGATATCATAAAGACAACAAACTAGAAAACAAAGAAATTACTTTTCTTCGTAAAATCCATTGATTCGTGTTGCATTACCTGACACAATACTACACTGTCCTCTGTAACAGAGAGCTGCTCTAATAACAGCTTCAGTTTCCATCATTTACAGAGTCCTGAGTGTGTGTGTGTTACGGGTGCCCCTGCATTAGGGTGTTCTTTAGCGTGTCTGTATATCTGCATTATAAACATCTTGAACAAGCTACTGCTCACATTTCCTCCATATATTATTTTGGCTAATAAACAAATGCGTGAGGTAGCAGCCATTTAATCGTGTAATTTCTTTTCTAAAATGTAAAAAGAAACAATTTACCGCTTTTGATTCTGCAAATGATCGGAGGCTTCACCAAATGGTTGCCGAAATTGGACCGTAAGCAATGTCACAAAATACAAGTTCTTTTCAAATGAAATGCGTTGTAATTTGCTCTCTCGTTCTTCTGGTCCTCTTTCCAATTATTGTTGTAATAAGAAGATTGGTACATAATTATTAACTGTCAGCAGCCGAACATTTTTATCATGTCACGATTCACAATTTTCATTAAAGTACTGGATAGTTCTCTACCACAGTGTGATCAATGTCAGTAGTAACTCAAGGGTGCTCTGGCTTCTGGGCCTAGCCTTCTCACATAACGGCCAAAACATTTGGGAGGTCCCATGAGCTTGCCACTCGCGTTCCTGGAGCTACAGACTATTTACTACTTTATACACGTGTAAACAAACAAACAAACAAACAAAATAATTGAAAGTCGAGTGAAGAATTATTGGCGTACACGTCACTATTCGGTCATGATATTAATAATAATCCACACATTTCCATTAATGATTTCATCTAACAAACTCTCTCACGCATGGAAAGCCGAATTAATCTTTATTCTCAGGGCTGAAAGGCTGCATACAAATAACAAATAATGAACCTCCTACATACCTTCCTCTCTTTCCTAATTTATCGCTTCCTTCCAATAATTACTGTTCACTCCAGTCATTTTCCAATTTAGTTTGGCTGGAACAAAATGCACATAAACAAGGCACGGCTTATGAATGAGCTATAGCACACCTTTATGCTTTACGAGGTAGTGTTTAAAGTAAGGTCGATAATAAATAACATCGGTGTGAGTTGCTACGTCTGGACTGAGACTCATACCAAGAGATCAACACAAAATGGTTTTAGTCAAGGTTGGCATATATGGTGAAGAAGTGGTGGTCATTTTTCTGGGGTAGCTAATGACCTAGAGTATGTGTACGCAGGATTATGAGTATGAATGAGTATGAGCCTATGTGTTTGTGTGAGAGGGAGGGGGGAGAGTACGACATGTTTCTAGATTTTTTGAAATTATTTTTTTTTAAATGGCGGAGAAGTCGTTGTAAAACGATATAATAATCTCACATCATCCACAAAGTGTAGTCAGCGTTTGATTTTCAAAACGAAACCTTGCATATCACTGCTGCCATTCGTTTCTTATACTGAAATACGTAGTTAGTTTCAAGTATTACTCTCTTGATTTATGTGTGCTACAGATATGCACAGCATAAGGTATAATGGCAACGATTTCCTAAATAATATTTAGCATTTGCAAGTTCCTCGAGGAATGATAACACGATTTTATTTCCTCAGCTAAGATAATTCATATTCAGAACAGTTTGCGATTCAACGGACATAAAATTAATCTCTCTCTCTCTCTCTCTCTCACACACACACACACACTCACACACACACACACACACACACGCACGCACGCACGCGCACACAGACAGACACACACACACATACACGTGAGAAAAAGAGGAAGAATGTGCACACACACACACACACACACAGAAAAAGAGGAAGAATGCGCGTACAAATTTTCTATATAAAATGATGACACTGAACAGGCAACGTAAAATACAAAATGCAGGCTTTCACAATTTTTCTTTTGATATATTACTATCACACATTTGTGGTTCCTCCTGGGGAAAAAAATGTGAAAAAAATCTGCAGGAGAAGGGGTCTATTATCTCGATCATTACCTAACTTTAAATGGGACAATTAAGTGGCGTGGCAAAACAAACAACTACTAAAAATACAATTAATAAAGTTGGTTGTATGACCTGCAGCTTCCTAGTTCTCAAAAGCATGAACATGGCTTTTGATCGAACGCCATCCCATCAGGTGTTTCTAACGCAACTGTAACACGATGCAGATACAATATCAGTAATGCCTGTTCTGGATACAACAAAGAATGCTGTGGCGGTAACAAGATTACACTAAATACGCCAGAAGCGGCATGAAACATATTTTAAACTGTTGCAAATTCAAATGTTCCATTAAAAAAAAAAAAAAAGCAGAAATTCCAGGACAAAAGGATACATAGCAGCAAGTAAAAGAAGAATAATATTATATATATATAACTTGGGCAGGAAAGGCCAATGAAAAGGGGAATAAAAGGTAAAAGAAAAGATGAGAGCTAGTACAAAATGTACACAGACCAAAAGCGATGACAAGACAGACAGACAGACAGACAGACAGACAGGTAGGTAGGTAGATAGATAGATAGATAGATAGATAGATAGATAGATAGATAGAT
>JBCAUA010059629.1:0-11356 GCA_038406235.1 Peronia verruculata
TTTGATGTGCTTCCCACAAAAACAAACCTCAGCAAGTAGAAGAAGGAGGCTAGAGACGAATGGCCATTCTGTGGAGGGGGGAGGGGGGGGGCAGACGTTGCAACATGTTCTCTCTGGTTGCAAAGTCCGCTTGGCCAGTGGAAGATATACCTGGCAGCACAACTGTGTGCTTGAAGTGCTGCAGCTGGCAAGAACAGTTGAATCGGCACTGACAAAGCTGGAGAAATCAGATGAATCCCGGAAAAAAAAATACATCTGTCCAAGAGTCAAAAAGTATTCCCACCAAGATCCCCTGCAACACTCCAGTACGTAGCATACTGGAGAGAGCCGACGACTGGAACATAGTAGTCAATTTGACAGGATGGGGAGAATATCCCGAATTAATTAAGAGGTCAGATATGAGGCCGGACAAAGTGTTTGGTTTTTGGATTGTGAAGTCGTAAATCCTTGTCGAGCTTACTGTTCAGTTTGAGACAGATATGGAGAAGCAGCACGAGTACAAGATGACCAAGTATCAAGATCTCCTGACAGATTTGCATAGAGCCGGAGTGAAGGCAAACATAATAATTCGCAGTGGAGGTGGGAGCAAAAGGCTGCGTTGGTTGAACAGTATCTTCTCTACTGAAGAAGCTCAACTTAGGTGGTCGGAATATTAGAAGTGCCCTGCGTGAGCAAGCAACAACCGCAGAGAACTCCTCCTGTTGGATTTGGTGCAAAAAGGACGATGTGACCCCTACACCACTTGATACCGGAGATTTAAATAGAATAATTAAGCCGTAAAAACAGTGGCACGCGTAGCATAGTGGTTTAGAGTACGGGACTTATAACCAAATGGCACTGGTTCAAATCCCACCTAGAGTCCGTGAGGGAAAATAAAAAGATGGGTGATAGACATCGGGACGGACATCGGGAGACATTACCCGGTGTAGCCGCGGTTCTAGAGGATGTCAGGAAATTAAGTACTGAGACATTTAACGAAAGAACTCGCTCCCTCCTCTGAAGACCATCACTTGTCTCGTTCCACCCGAGGAGTTTCCATACCATTGTAGGAGATGATCTCCAGATTTTTTAATTATTATTTTTTCTCTTACTCATGAGATACAGTCCACATGAATGGCACAACTTTGTTGAGTCCCCCACTTTTCTTTCTCTCTTCCATGCTTTTAGAGATGTGCACTGTAACTGAGAGCATTTAGTCAATGGCTCTGCCGGTTGGATAGAAACTGGATCGACTGACGAGATCAGGGACGGGGGAGGGGGGGTTAACAAACTTTTCCGGGTCTTTTTCCTCCCTCTACAACGAAGGATAGCCGTGCCATTTGTAAAGCCCAATAAACAACTGAGGACAGGCTAAAAAACAAAAGGATGTGCAGGAAAAAAGACTGATCAACAAGACACTGACAAATCACACCATAAGGAAACGATTTTACTGTTCTTATCGATAACATAAAAACGAGTATTTATTCATTCCAAGAGTATTTTCCCTTCAATTTGAAAATCAAGTGCATATTATTCAAGATTCTTGAATTTTTTTAAAAGAAAAAAAAAAAAAAAGCAAAGTCAACAATCTTATTAACACATGGTAGTATACATTTCCTGAGTAAGTAAAGCCCATTCAGGTAAATTATTTTTTTTAAGACACAAAATCAGCTTTTTCTACCTTTCCTGTCGAAAATAAAATGTCTTGAGTTTGTCTTCACTGTGAAGAGAAAGAGCTGCTACAAACAAAGATGAAATGAATCTTTGTCCTCGACAAAAAAGTGCATTTAGAATCGATGAAACACAGCACTAAGTAGCATATTATGCACGGTTACAGGTGGTGACTAGATAGCTTGCTTGAAACAAGAAACTTAACATCACAACACTGAAAGAGCACTGCTTTGCTGAATTTACAATAGGACTCAAGTAGCACACGTTTTCTTGGAGAAACAAATAATGAATAACAATCATCTTTGACAGCCAGCCAGACACAGCCGCACGGACGGTCGGATGGGACCAAATTCGGGGTTGGCATTCCACCCCTTGAAATTAAACAGTGGAGATCACCAATTAGTAATAGCGGTAAACCAAAGTTATCCATGGTCATTAAGTAACGGATAAACACAGTGAGCCTGTATTAGTTCCTGCATATTTCATGTACCAGATCTTCCAACCGTGGCAAAATAATACCTGTAAATATTGTCACACAAGTGTAACAAGGCCAGGATCGACTGATCATTGAAAATTAAAGCTCCTGTGACATTAGTCCTCAGACAATAAAGTTGATCAGAACCGATGAAAACAAAGGAAAAAAAGTAATTACGTAAATTCTAATCGCCGAGAAAAATGTGATTTTCGCGAAAGGCGTTTTAAAAAACGCTGTTACTTAACCAAAATGAAATATTACAAAGGCATTAACTTATAACTATGAACAATTACCTCATTTATTTTTTAATACAACAGTGGACAGGTAACGGACTATTCATCCACTGGTGGAAAGGAGAACAAAGGCTTAGCAAAAAGAACATTTCCACTGCCACATGTGGTTGTTGTTGTTGTTGTAGTTGTTGTTGTGGTGGTGGTGGTGGTAGTGGTGCTGGTGTTGTTGTTGTTGTTGTTGTTGTTGTTGTTGTTGTTGTTGTTGTTGTTGTTGTTGTTGTTGTTGTTGTTGTTGTTGTTTTCTTTTGTTTTGTTTTGTTTTTGTTTTGTTTTGTTTTTTTAATTCGATGTTTGCAAATGATAAATGCATAAATATAATTTTTTTTTTCGATTGACCCGATATGATAGATTCATTCACATGATGGGCAAAAGAAAATGAATTCCACGAAACAATTTGTCTTACTGGATATAATGGAGAGTGAAGATGCCACACTGGATTTACAATACCCTACTATTATTCAATTCTACATGATCCTTTGGTCCCTCTCCCTCACATCAAGAGAGTAGATCTTATGCAATGTTACTTTGTAGATGGCTCATTTCTCTGCCTGGTCTTCATTATTCTATGCCAGCTCTTTTCAGCACGATATTGTATGACAGTGATGTGTTGTCGCACTATTCGTCGTCTTTTATTGTACAAGCTTTAACTGTTCTAAAAGTGTTTTTCTTTTAACACCCATGTAAGTTCACTAATTTTGTTTACTTTTCATATGTATAAGTAATTTATGTCTCTTCAGTGCCCTTTTAAAAAGATGTTCTTCATTTCTACTGGCGATCTATTCTCCCATAAAAAGAAAAAAAAAACATAATTATTATCAAAAATACAAAATTGTAGTGGCTGTAAGAAAACAAAGTTTCAAAAAACGTTAACTTTGATTTGTTTCTAGTTAAGTAGAGGAAAGCTATATTTCAATGTAATCATAACAGTTCACTGTTTTCTTTCCTATTTTTTCCCTCGTTAGTGTGCGCTCATTGTCACCTGATGCCGCTTGAGCAAGCCCATTAACAAAATAGGTAGGAAAATACCAGTTTGCGTTTTGACGCCTCTTGAAGTGATCGTTTCCTCTCATAATGATACCCTAAACAGTGTTTTCAAGCTTTGTTAACTTGTCAGGAGCACTTCAATACTTTTATGGATGATATAGAACTTGACCTTTTTACAAATATATAGTACTGAATAAAAAAAAAAAAAAAACGAAAGAAAGAAAAATTGAAAGACTCCCCTTTAATTGTTACTTCACCCCTAAGCGTGACAATTGGTTTGGCAAAGATATGATTTGCAACCACTAGATGACGCCCACCGAGGTATTCACTGGATTGCAGGAGCTCTCGAAGTGCGAAAGCGTGCATTTCTGTAAGACGATATGAGAGGTCTTAAACACTGGGCTTGCCCTATGTGGTCTGGTATTACAACCACTCTGTCAAATGTCATCAGACATCTCAAAATTTCAAGGACAATTTTCATTTCTGAGAAGAAAAATCTCGTTTGCAAATCCAGGTACTCGAAGACACCACCCAGAAATCGTAGAAAGTGCATGGAGTGTGTCCATTGACAATATAGGCCTACGAATTTCTTGTTTGAAAATGCACAGTTAAAGACTCCCTCCGGGTACAAGAATGCTGCACTATCCGTGATATTTAACCAAACCGTATAATTATGTGAATCACAGTTCTTCCAGGCAATTTATGAAATTAATTGCCACGCTTAGTCAAATTGTCGAGCGTGTCCATTATTTTATTTGGAAGGGGGAAAAGTCTCCATTTAAGAATACCAAACACAAACGTTTTCCATAAATAAGCTTCTAGCACCTTCTTTTGAGATTCAGATTTCTAATAGCGCCCGAGAACATGTACTACTAGTTTTACTGCTCAACATATAACTCAGAACTCAGACAACCATAACTCTGTGTCTGCAGATCACAATTTTGCAGGTAAACTATGAAATATACCTATCGAGTTGACAGCCTCTGTTGGCAGATCGGGGAATTTTTCATGCTTAGCTAAGCTTCTACACTGAAGAAAAATAAAGGACAAAGCATGTGGGAGAGCCACGATTTTTCCCCCTTTTAATTCGGAGAATATTCAGCTAACTAAAACAAACACATAACACACAGTTGACCCATGCTGTAGATACGATCAACGATCATCGAAATGTGTGGGTTTTTGTGTTTTTGTTTTACAATATATCACTGAGAACTTTTCAGCAGTACATTTAAATATCTTTTGATTAAGAGGTAGTGCTGTGCGGGGATGAACTAACCACTTGATGAGCTAAGAACTGATTGAGAGAATTAGTTTAGTTAGCCTTGTGAACTATGTGGAATGGAGATTTGGCATAGATAACTCATCTTAGTTAATCATGTCAATGTGATCCTGTTGAATTTGGTGTATTTAACAATTTAGGGGCAAATTTTCACATTCCCGTCTCAGTAAAATTAATTTACTAGCAGTGCCACAATGTAAAAGTAGATATATTAGCAGCATTATCCTAATTGTTCAGTAATGAAAATTACTCATCAACATCGCAGTCCTAGCAAAAGACTGATCTACGGGAAAACAAGAGATACATGTAGTTAAGTTTAGTGACTAGGGTGGTCGATTGGCACATTGTTTGACTAGTTATTTTATAATTGAAGAGCTGAGTAGATTTTCAATTAATTGTCTTACAATAAGTATTATCTGTTAAGAGAAGGAAAAATTGTATCATGCTAGTTTATGTAATGATACTAGTAAAAAATATCTGTGAGAGTTAATTAAAATTTCTTGTTAGCGAAATTTAATTGAAAAGCAAATATGAATACACATTCCCGCTAATAGGGTTAGTTTCGTAGACAGATTCAGAGTATCTTTGGTCAACTTTTCACAAAATATGAAAGCTGACCTTTAAACTCCTACCAGGGAATAAATGTAAATGTAACTCTCCCAAAGATAATAACATCTGACATTTCTAAACATTTCAAGAATATCTCTATCGTGCTAGAACTATCCTTAACACAAGGAATTTGCTTTGCAAGACAAACTATGCCTGTATTTGATTTAAATCTTACGCCCAACTCTTTCGGCTCTGGATATTGTGAGATTACTCACTGCCAGAATATTGCAAAGGTGTGATTTATATCGTATTAGTTAAACACGACAGCGTGCTTGCTTCAAGGAATGTTTGAAGAGACGTTTGAACGTTCTCGCCGTCTTGAAAATTTTACAGAACCACAAAAACACATTTCATTCATAACTTCCTAAACCTCAAATTTCAGATATTGTAGCATGTCATATTTCCCCCCATTTAACCACTAAAGTGCCTGAGATGTGGCAAATAAGAGTGACAGGTCATCGTGACCCAATTCAGTGACATTGCCTTCTTGACATTTCTATTTAAAAAATTAAAGGAGAATTGCACTTGACCTTAATGTGGTCAGCAATATTTTATTCTTCAGTATGGACTGATCGACGAGATTATTGTAAACAGGCTGAGGCTAAGGCATTCATTGATAATATATTATTTTCTCTTTGTCAACAGATTGTGAGCAGCGCAGCCTCGAGTTGCCTATGCCAGTTACAGTGTCACTGGTTTCAAATTAATAGCAGCCAGAGGGGAACGAAATCTTATTCTCTGCTTTTGATTCGGGCGGATTCTCAAGACAATATCCAATCATGCAAATTACCGACTGCGTCGAAACCACTAATCGGTCAGCACCGAAACAGCTTCGTTCTCCCTCCCTCTTCACCCTGTGCCAGGGCACAGTAGAGATTCCTCAAGGTCAGTCAACCCCCTTTGACAATCTGGATCCATACGTGGCACGAGCTCTGGAGATTTTCCTCAACTGTGTCGTTATCAATCTCATCAGTATCTTCGGCATTGTTGGTAACTCCATCAACATAGCCGTCCTGCGCCAGCATGGTTTCCAGGAATCCACGAACATCATTCTCATCTCGTTATCTATATCCGATCTCATTTTCTGCTTCATGTGTCCTGTCACTCGCCTCAGATGTCTGTTCAGTCACTTCGATGTCGCACTGTCTCTTTCAGTTCATACTTTCGTCACGGTCGTTCTGTTCATGCCAAAATACGTCTGCCTCGCCACTAGCTTTGGATATGTCGCTTTTATATCGTTAGAACGTTTCGTCGCTGTCTATTTTCCTTTTCATGTATCAAAAATTTTCACCAAGTGCGTTACAAAATTCCTGGTCATAACAATGCCCACGGTAGCTGTAGTGTCCTTGTTTCCAACGTTCTTTGCCCTGACAGCAGAATGGGAATTCGACCCCACTTACAATCGTTCCATAGCCATTATGCAATACACCACTTTCTATCTAGAAAACGAAGAAATCATTGCCGAGTATACTTGGGTGGGCCTCAACAACTTTTTCTGTGCGTCGAGCATTTCTATCGTGACTCTCTGTTGTCTTGCCATTGGATTTAAGCTCATGCGCGCCGCCGTCAAACGTGAGCAGATGACCAGTCGTAGCACAGGATATGACGTTAAAGTGGTCAAAATGTTGATCACTGTCTGTATCGTTTATCTCATTGTGGCCATACCCACCATCACCCTGTACTCTTACTTCAAGCCCAGCTTTATCTTTGAGTCGGTGGCTTATGAACTGGTAGACAACATATGTGTCACTTTGTATAATATCAATGCCTCTGTCAACTTTCTAGTTTACGTCTCCATGTCAAAGAAATTCGCTAGCACATATAAAAAGTTGCTGTCTTGCCAGAGTGAACCTAAGAAAAAAAATAAGCTCTAGATCACTATGAGGTTAGTTAAGCCAATAATAAGCTTACTTTACACCATGTAACAAATTACAGTGTGTTCACATAAATTCCCTGATTTCAAACAGATATTATGTACAACTTTATCGTAACTTTCTTTCACAATGCTAGTCGAAAGCCAGCCGACTGAAAACAAAGTAAACGGTTGTTATTAAACATTTGTGGACCATATTCATCAATGTATTTTGATTAGTTAAGATATAACATCGTTTTGAAATCAGACAGTGTGTTTGTGGACACATTGAAGTTTTAGAATGGCAAGAGAGATTGTAGAACCCAAAGGCATTTCAGAAGCAGTCTATCCTTGATAATATTCATTATTGACACTATGCTTGTCATTATGAGACAACACCGGGGGCTCGGAATCGAGTATATTGTGTCGGTCTTCAGTAGCTTGTAGTATCGATAAAATTGATGTCCTTCTCTAACATAAAAATTAAAGATTCAGTTCAGATTTCTCAGCTGATTATTGTAGTCCAACAGACTAAAATTAACCCTTTAATGTCTCTGAAGTGGAAATTAAACATCAAACTGAGTTTAGGTGAGATATGATCTTCTGCCTTTGTTGTGAGTTTTGTAACAACATTGTATTGTATGTATTAATTTTCTTAATACTTTTTAAAAATATGTCGTAAAGTTAAAGCATCGGGGAACAGCATTATGCCATTCATATACATCTGTGACATGTTTTTCTTTTCTTTCATTTTAGTTAATTAGACAGTTATTCTGATTTGTTCTATCTTTTCTATCATTTTTTATTATTATTATGACAAACTCTGTTCTGTTCTGTTACTTTTGTATCTTCATTTTCACGTTGTTGTGGTAAAGGACTCTTTGGCAGTGCATATAAGTAAAAGTGTGACATATGGCACTAATATAGCGCTTATCCCCCTACGACACAGGCACTAGACGTTTTACAACTTACTGTAAACTCGACAGGCCAAGTGGACACACTTTCGTAAGTTCTCTGCTTCCTAGAAAGGATGCAAGAGGTCTGTCTATCAGGCGTTCAAATCTTTATCAAGAAAGCAATAGTATTCTGTCTATAGTAGTATATCTGTTTCATAGTGAAGAACTATGTAAATATTCAGATTTAGTAATTTAGATACATTTTGTTTGCATTTTTTAAGACCTACATCGAAGTTACCAAAAGAATAAATAAGAAAAAAATAAATGAAATAAAAAATTAAATTTGTTGGCGAGCTAAAATTAATTTGAAAGTAATAGCAAAAGCATGAATAGAAAAGGTTAACCCTCTACAGACCAGTACGACATATATTGGATACACGATAAAGAATCCCTTTATAAGATTAGATTTGTGAAAACCGAAAACATGTTAATTGTCTTACTCGAGAAATTAAATTCAGGGCATAGATTTTCAATGCAGACCAATATTCTTGCTGCAAAATCATAGAAATTTCGTTTACATGTAATAGGTCAGAACTGTTATTTCGTTTAACATGGGCTCCGAATGTTGGCGTAATGTTACATAATATCATAAGCGCCTAGCTCGGGTCCTGGGGGTTAAAGGAAAAGAAGAACAAAAAAAACATGAAAGGTTGGGCGTAAGCAGTCACATTGAAGAAGAACGTGAGGCAGATCACATAGAAAGGATTCACATGAAACATGAATGTGAGGCGAGCGTTCAGATTCGACTAAGCACAAATCTGGAAATCCCCGGCGGAGTGTTTGTACCCCCTACTGAAAATAAACACCACGGAATTCCACAACACTAGTGTTTAACGCAAAACGTCGGGAAAAAAAACGCGACGCGGGAGTACGTCATACTTTTTCTTAATTCATTAAATCATTAAGACTACTCAATACTACTATTATATGGAGGCCATTTAAGTTCAATAGGCTCCCATTGAAGAGTTTCAGTGACACATTCCCTCCCCACCGAAACAGGGTCAAAACAAAACGTGAGTCAAATTTGTGAATAGTTTGGAGTGCTAAAAATAGACGCCGGTATTTCCAACCATTCGCTTGGTCGGAACAAATCTATTCACGTAACAAGGAATTCAAATGAGGAACGAACGTGAGATAGTTGACATAGTAATGTATTCAAACGAAAGAAGATAATGACGAAATTCACAAACTGAAGGATTCAAAAATGAAACAGGAATATGACGAAGTTCACACAGGGACAGATATCCCTGTCTAATTGCTAAGCATGGACTTAGGGAGGGACATAGGTTATATGTGGGTAAGTGAAGATGCCAGTGTGTGTGTGTGTGTTTTTGTGTGAAAAGCAATAGCTATATGTAGTTCTGGTTCAGATCTTATAGAACTGTTGGTGCTTTTGTGAGGTACTATTATAGCTGTATAATAAAAAAGATCAGAATCAAATGTCACAGGGTTGAGTTTATGGAAGTGATTGTAATTTGCCTTGTAGTTATTAATTTTTGTGAAGTCCATGTAACGTAATAATGCAAGTTAGGCTAATTCGTGCTGTAGTTATGTTTTTAACATTTGTATGTATTTTGATTTTCTTTAAAATTTGCATTTGTGCTTGAATAATAATGCACAAAATTTAAAGGGAGGGAAAAGCGGTCAGCGCATTTGTTGAATTCATAGAAATATCGAGTGTGTGAAGGAGGTTGAGGCAAATATAGACTAGATCTAGATCTACGGCGTCCAAAATAATACTGATGAGGTGGATAACAATGGCTATCTTCATAGCATTCCATCTTCAAGTACTGTATGCACACAGCCATCCATGTCATATTGTCCCAACGTTGTTCAAGAAAGGATCACGGAATAAGCTGAACTAACTTAGGCAATATGATTTGGACGTTGGCAATGAACAAACTGAGATTTATGAAATCAGGTAGAGGAACTATATAAATTTGTGTCAGATTACAGGACGATAAACATTGACATATCACAGAGGCAAAAAAGAAAGAGGCAAGAGGAACAAGAGAACATCGAAAGAGCGCCTGCTTATAATGCAGGAGTGTTTTAGAGGTCAAGATGTGACTTTTAATGCAGTTTTAAATAATTTTCATCTTTTCGGCTTGTTTTCTCAGTTTCACATTTTTTTACAAAGCCATTGCCTAAAACTTTTTTATTTCTTGTCCAAACTGCTTAAAATTTGCAGGAAATAATGCCACATGTTCATTAAAAGGTGTAGTTTTAAACTAAAACAGATTTGAATTTGAAAAATTCAGTTTTTTTCACAGGTCGCATTATTACAAAATGTTGGATCTTATATCTTGTTAATTAAAATGGATGTGAAAAATCTGGCGTTATTTTGATGTAAAGCGATGTTCAGTGTACTTATCTCAAAATTTGAAAGCAATACCTTTAAAAATAACAAGGTTTTACGATTTTAAATATTTCTTCAAATCTTTCAAAATGGCGACTGTTTATAATGTTACCATGGCAACCATATATGAAGGGCAATAAAATTTTACAGAATCTCAATTTATTATGTTGTTATTGTTTTTGAACCGTTAGAAAGGAAGTTTTTGTTGATTTGGCAATTTTAGGATTTTCAGCAGCTGGACAAGTTCTCTCTGAAACGATGGAGAGATCAAGAAATGGTGAGAGAAGAAAAAGATAGTGCGAGAAACTGGGAAGTAGACAGAAGTAGACAGATACAAAAGAAACTGGGGGGATAATGATAAGAAATTGAGAGAGAGAGAGAGAGAGAGAGAGAGAAAATAGGAAGTTTTGCAAAGAAAAGAAGAATAAAAGGAAAGACAGAGGGACATAAAAGGAGAGAGACCAGAAGAGAGAGAAAGCATCATTATCATAATAAACATTGGATCAGAGCTGTATTACGATCCTCTCCTGTTGTGCATAGACTAGGCAGAATGAGGGTGCAACCAATGGTGTTTGTAGTTTGCTATGGCGATGGTAAGAACCGGGGCCTTCTTCAACTACCGCCCTCCGACCCCCGCCTCCCTCCTCACCGCATCCCTTCCAAAGCAGAGTTGCGTCGTTACAGTGTTGCCAGGAGATTTAATTCTCAATGATGACGAATGGATGATGTTTTTGCCTTTGCACAGTTCGTCTTGTGAGTAGAACTCAAAGGTAGGGTTGAGAAGTAAATAGCGCCGACAAGTTTCAGGTTCACATCACTGAAATAGATAGATAGTTAGATAGATAGATAGATAGATAGATAGATAGATAGATAGATAGATAGATAGATAGACAGACAGA
>JBCAUA010059640.1:0-11356 GCA_038406235.1 Peronia verruculata
CCCCCCCCCCCCCCCCCCCCCCCCCCCCCCCCCCCCCTCCCCCCCCCCCCCCCCCCCCCCCCCCCCCCCCCCAAAAATTCAGTGTAGGAAGAAGCATATCACGACGGTGCAATATGTCCTGGGACAGACCTGTCTCAGGACAGAACTATCGTTGTGCGGTATAGGCCTTAGGGTCAGATTTGTAGAAGACTTTTCTGCTTGGAAATGTATCATAAGGACAAATATCTTGTTCATAGAATAATAAAATTACTTCACACTATAGTTATCATGAAGTGGGAGACTGAAATATAAATACATGTACTATTGTAGGGTGAAAACTAACACTGCTCTATTTTTTTGCCTGTTCTCTATCATAACATAGAGAAAACTGTGGAGAGGCACAGATTAGGTAATTGTAGAATGATTTGATGGTGGAAAAAACTGTGAAGTATCCTGGTATGGTTTTGAAAAAGATATACTGATAGGATATCTGGCATTTTCTCAAAATATTGTATGCTGTTTTCCAGTCTACTGGTCACCTAGGGAGGAAGTGGAACAGATGGTTTTCATTCAGCACTTTGGGATACGTGTATTTTTTTGTGCCAAGACACTTAACTTTTCAAAACATGGCAGCAGTATTCTCTGTGTTTCTCTTCTCATTTCACTTTTATGTAAAAATCTGACAACAAATGTGTTGAACATATTTCCTCCCTTTCATCTTTAGATACACACAATAGGGCACTGTGTATTGCTAACAGTTACATGTACCACAGAATTGTGAACAGTGATTATCATTGTCACATATAAGCCTTTGCAATTAGCTTTATGTACTAAATCATACAAATCAGGGTTGGCCAAGTATAATTTTTCTTGTGCTGAAATTGCTAAGAAATAAACTGCTGTCGTTTGTATGCTAAACAGTGAAGTTGACAAGAAATTATTATGTGTGGAAGTATCAAGTACATATACTGCGGTACACATATGCATGGGCAGGACCATTTATTTCGTCAGTTGACATGATCACTGGAATATTACCAAAATACCTGAAATTGTGGCCAGTTTGAACATGCAGCCATTGAAATAAACATACACATACTTTAGTTAAGTCATAGGTACATTTTATTTTTTGGGTCATTGAGTGATATGGATATTTGAACGATTTTTCCTCTCTGTAAAACAAAATCAAATTTTCATCATGTCATGACACTCAAAGCAATATCAACTAAATTAGCATGAACAGTATCTACATGTATGTTGTTTTTTTTTTTTTTTACTGGGAGTTCAATCAAATAGGTCAGAGTTTTTTTTTTTTTTTTGGATGGTTTCCTCAGGCCTCAATAGTCATTGAGGAAGATAACTTATCATGTCCAAATCATTGTAATAAATCGTACGATGTATTTATTTCAGTTGCTCATATTAGAAAAATTACAACCAAGTGTATTTATGTATGATATCGTCAATAACTTCATCAAGCACGTAAGATTTTGGGATGGTTAGCATCAGAAATATCTATAGTATTTTTCTTTGCTGCTATTCTGCAGTTGGTTCTTATTTTGAAGGGATAAATTTTAATGAACTGCGTTTCATCATTTGTCAGAGTTCTTGGATATTGATATCATAAACTTCAATCATCTACTACATGTATATCTTTCATTGTTTTTGTGACTCAGGAGGGGAAAGTAGTCACATTGTGAACATTTTGTCAGTTTTAAGTTAATTGCATATTATATTAAGAAATTAATATCTCTCACACATTTTAGGACTTGTTCAGGTTCATTAGAGATAAAACGATTCACAATTTTTTTAATGAATTTTTGCAGTGTCAGAAGATTTAAACTGCTTTTGAGAAAATTGTGTACAAAGTTATCTGATGGGTTTGTCCCAAGCATTACAGTAGTTAATTATCATCTACCTGTGGATTCTGTAAACAAGCCCATGGGACTGCCAATATACATGTATGTGACAAAACTGATGTCTTCATGACGGTCATATTCAAGTGCTCAGATAATGAGTTTCAGTTCTTCCTTATTCTAGAATCAGAGCCAAAATCAGATTTCACGACACTTATTTCAGTGTAAGCAGATTCTTTGATAATAGGACTTCAATTAAATATACAACGATGCAGAATAGATATCTATCCCTAGGGTTCATCGCACACAAATGATAGATTGCCTCATCTTCTTTGGGTTTAGAATTGCCTTAGGTATAGGTCTTGATTTTTTATTCTTCTTAACTCCATCCAGGCAGTAGCCACACAGAAATACTTAATCTAATTAACAGGCACTAGTTATGAATAGTTTTTAATGGACAATACAACACATTTTAAAGTTATTTTCTCTTCCGTGAATTAAAAGAATTGGATTAAAATACATGTATATCACTAAAAGTATAACAGAATTTGTTATTACTGAGATAATAAAATTTGCACTGTCAGTCAAAATTGTTTTAGATGTATAATTCATAACTTTTTTATTTATTTATTTATTTTTTTTTAGTTTATATTTTAAATATCGCAGAGGACAGACAGCTGGTGCTTGTAGTCTTATCATTTCATTTAACTATAACAGATGAATGTAGGAGCACTGTATCTGATGTATGTATGTATCATGTGGAATAGCCAGAATATATTCATTTTTGCTGACCTCTGCCCTATGATTTGATTTCTATTCTCATCAGTGAACTTCATTTTTTTCTACACTGTCATAACACATGTACATGTAATTTAGACACAGTTGAGATAAAAACGCTTTTCACCTTCATCACTCAGTCAGAATCATATGAGTCATTGACATAATGTGTGTTTGGATGAAAATGCAAATGCATGATTCATTTTAAGTTTAGTGCGTACATGTATTATCTCTGGCACAGTTTGATTTTCCTGCCAATCAAACATGAAAACAGCTCCTCAAAATACATTCTGTAGGAACAACAGCCAATGTTTATTGTAAAGAACCTGTGTCTCTTTACTCTCCAGAGCTTTGAACTTCATCAACGTGTTAGATATATCAATTCAAGTTGTATATAGCGGCATATATTTTTCTACATTCAACATTATGTAAATTAAACCTGTTGATGCTTCAAATGTGTTGTTTTTACTTTATTTGTCATCGGTTGATTGTTGAAAGAACTTTCATTCGTCAACCGTTGTTATACAGAGAATGAACATAATTTATATGATGAAGATAATGCAAGTAAACATATAACTACACAGTATTGTGTTACTATTACACTTTCAATACACTCCTGAACAGCATGCTGATGTCTGAGACATATGTATGTCGGAGAATATTCCTCTCAAATTCTTTTTCAGAAAAACAACATTTTTCAAATAAAAAAATGAAGAAGCAAAAGTTCCCAGCATTTTATTTAAAGATTTGTTGCCACATTTTTTTTCTCATCATACTGAAATTAAGGAAAATAACTTGTTTGTTTTATTGAACACAAAACAAAATGATACTTGAACATAGTTTGTTTTTTTGTTTTTTTTTTTTCCAAGCCTTTCAATCCTAAGAGATAGGATTATCTCGGCTTTTAGAAGCTGCCAATTTTTGCTGAGAAATTTTGTGGGTAAACATTTGGACTTTGGAAATTTTGCTCGGACAGCGGCACTCAGGCCTACTCTTCCATCAATTTTGAACTGCCAAGGGTTCTTTAACGTGCGCAATGTACACACGGGACCTCCAAAATATATTCGTCCTTATCCAAGAAGGCTAGACATCAGGCTTCCCTACCCACAGGAAGCCAGGGGACCGTTGAGTCACAGAAACCACAGAAAAAATGCAGGTTTTCGATCTTCGTGTCCTGTCATCCCCCGATGCAGAACCCGGGTTTCGATCCTGGCCTGTTTTCTCCATGAGCAGACGCCATACCCATTGAACCACTGCGTCCCCTACATAGTTTGTCAAGGCAGCCTTTTCAATATATAGATATGTCTGAAATAGAACATTTTCATTTGATAACAAAGTTACATGCCCATATGCTGAAGTAGAAAAGTAAAGACAAAATTCACATCTCAATTTATCAGATACTTTGGCAAGAGCCTTAGATGGTATCATTATGAGATGTTAGGTCTTCACTCACTGATATATTGTGTCTATTGAGAATGTTGTATTTAGAATTGAATCATAACATAAGGAAAGATGGAAGAAGATTAGTATTTAGTACATGTTAAATCAGCTTTGTAAACAAGTAAATAATACTATCCAGTTAGGAACCACAACTTAGGAAAAATATAACCCTGTGTCTACATTCAGCAGAGAATAATGCTGATGCAGAGTCCAGGTGTTTTCTTTGTTTTTAACCATAAAATGTACTCAAATGGAATCATTTTATTTTATCCATCTGTCATAGGTCTTTCATCCATCAACAGAATTCAGACAACTTAGACTTTGCATAACACTTACTTCATTTACAAGAAAAAACAAAACAAAAAAACACTGATTTCATTCATTTATTCATATATTTTAATTTACATTCTAAAATACAGAGATATTGTGTCAAATCATGTCACTTATTCATTAAATGTATTGAAACTGGATTAATTTTAAAATTAAAGCATACTTGGTCTGCTTCATGGTTTTATTCACTGTACTTCAGCCCGTAGGTCAACACATGCCCTCTTATGTCTCAGGTCCTTTTTACTTTTCTTTTTTTGTTTCATAAAACGTGCTGAGGAAAACAGGGTGGTAGAAAAGTATCTTTACTCTTTGCTATTTGCAACTCACTCTATGATGATATGCATCAGGATGGCATGGGGGGAAGCGGACACATAATATTACTTTTTTTTTTACGGCTGACGTAATGATAGCATTTGGAAATTGTCGGTCATTTGCGTATGCTGTCCAGGAGACGACAGGAATAAACAATATGGCGGCATTCCGTGGCATATGAATGATTGTTTGAGCATTTAAAGAGAGCTTGAGTTACACTGCCAATTTCAGCAATGTCACTCGTGAAATCTGACAAGAAAACGAAAGAATTTAACTGGAACGTCCGTGAGAACACGGCAATCAGAAATAAATGTAAGCTATTGAACTAATAGACTTCATTCAAGGCGGAAATTGAAAGCACTGTGCATTCCTGAAAATTCTCACTCATTCATTCATCCCTTGACTCCGTAGATGTCGTTGGGGCACCCGTGAAGACATGTTCACCGCTTTCCTCCATCTTTTTCTGTCTTTCACCATCCTCTGGGGTTCTGCCCTATTCAATCTAGTCCATTCCTGTTTGTTATCTTCCCACCTTTACCTCAGTCTTCCTTGTCTCAGACCTCCTAACTGTACCTTGCAAGGTTGCCTTTGCAAGGCCTCCCGTATGAGAAAATTAATAACAATAAAGCATGTATAGATCTAGGCAGCATGATATTGTATTTCAAAATTACATTTTTTTCATTTTGTAGAAAAGAAATAATTGTTTTTATTTGCACTTCATATGTATATATAAGAAAACTGGGCATAGAGCAACATGGCTGTCCGAATCTAGTCTTCCTGACATGCAGTTTCATTGAGTCTAAATATCTCAGAATAACTTTTTTCTTAAAATTGCATGGGCACCTAGAGTGTTGATGATATTTTTGTTGACTTGACTCCATTCCATTTCAAAAGCCTACATGATTTATTTCTCTCTCAGTGAAGGTTTAGCATTTGCTTTCTTTCATTTGCTTGCCCCAATTGAAGAGGTCATTTTGTGGAGTAGAATAGGAGATAATTATCAAATTCTCAATGTGAATTTTATTATAATTCTGTTACAGTGCCAAAGATAACTAAAACACCCACTATTGACTATGACAAATTATCTTGGCTGTGTAACATAAATGGCCTGAAATCAAGGTAAGTCTGTTTATTTTAAACTTAGCTGATGTATTTCCATGTTCACAGTCAGATAAAGTAGTATTGAAATTTTAGTAAGTATGATCAATAAGTTTAAAAGTGCACGTTTTTATGATTGAATTGATTTTGAACTGAGTTTTGCATTTCATCATTGCTACAGTTTAAATTACACTTAACAAGCTGCAATATAACAAGTCACTGACATCTCACTGGGGAGAGAAAAACAAGTCATCAAAGATTATTGTTTGATAAAATTCCATCTTTTCTTTTCACTCTACAGGTAGACTTACATTTGCTTCCATCTATGAAATACATGTAGTAATTTCATACATATAGCTTTTTTATCAAGTAGTCCCTGAGGTATTGGATTGGTGGTATGAATGCTGGTCAGTCACAGCTAAGGCTGCAATTGGGTCTTATAAAAATGCCCTCTCTGCTTTTAAGTACTATGATAGTCAAGAGGGTAGAAGGTTTATATTTGATTCACTAACTTATGTCCTTTTCCATCTGCTATAATGAGGTTTTTACAATGTATCAATATTTTCTATAATTTTTATTCTTAAATGAGTTCTGCCAGAAAATAAGAATTTAATATGAGATTTTATGTCAGCAATTTAGATGTTCAAATAATAACTGAGAAGTTTGTTGTGTCTTAGAGAATCATCTATTACTTTTCTTTTACTTTATATGGCAGAGACAGAACTTATTCAACATATGAGGCACATGAGATCTTCATGCAAAATTACAAAAAGATTTTTGTTCCTGAACCAGCAAAAATTGGTTTTCCTGTTCACACACAGAGGAGAGCAGGGTAAGTCGCTAGCTGTGAAGAAAAAGTTTATTTTGATCATCAGGTGGACTTTTGAAAATGAAGCTAAAAGAATCCATTAATATATTTTTGCATCAGCTGTTGTTTTTTTTTTTTTTTAAATCCTTAGCAAAGTCTTGAAGTAGTCTGGTCCTGAGAATCATGCCAACAAGAAATTATTCTTAATATAGACCTCTCTAGAAATGTAGCAAGAGTAAAGCTGGACAAAAATATCTATAAATAAATCTTTATGTGTACATGCTCAAATATATTTATATAGATACAGAGTTTAATGCTTTTTTTAAACTGAATTTTGCTTTTTTTTTATTTTTTGTAAAGGATTTTTGTTTGTTTCTATCTGGATAAGAATGTTTCAAATCTCTTTAATGGTATTATTTGCAGGGCCGTCTCTGGATCAACAGGAAGTGTTAGCATCTGTGCAACAAGCACCAGTAAGTGCATCAAAATAAAGTAGTTCACCTATTAGAGGTCATTCATCGTTAATCAAAATTATATAAATTACATATGAAATTATATGAAAGTATCAGCCATCTGTATTCATCAGTCTTGTGAATCGGTATCCAGCTTTCTGGTCACTTTTGGTCAGATAGTACATAAAATTATATGATGATTGTAGACAATTCCCTTATTTATTTTCTGAAATTGAAACACTTGATTTGTCAGACTTATTTCCATTTGTAGCAGTGTTAATGAGGGAATTCTTTTCCTAAATTTTAAATTTTCAGTCCCTTATGATTGCTGACAGTTTTTGTGTTTTTCATACATTTCATAAAAAATCTTCAGTGGCTCTGCTCATTTTTCTGTTTGTTATTCCTTCTCTGTTGTATCCAAAAAAGGCAAGAGATGAATGGCTTTTATGCTTTTAGTTGCTCAGTATTCATGTATATATGTATTTTTTTGTTAAATATTGTTATCATTATATCATTATCAAAAATATAATTACACATTGACAGTTTATTTTGGGTTTTTCTAGTATACATTATCAGGAATGGCAGAATCCTGCAGTGTAGGGCCTGACCATCAGTTAATATCATTTCTCATTAGTTACCATATTGATGGATATTTACACGCATTTTTAATTGATTTACGCAGGTGAGGCGACCCAAAAACCTCCAAAGAAAGTTTACTCAGTTGATGAGTTCACTTATAACATCAAGGACTATCTTCCTTTACTACACAAAGAAAGAAAAAGTGAAGACCCGAAAGCAATACGAACTGAGTACATTCGAACCTTGAGACGAATTTTGAAAAAACAGTAAGTTGTTTGTCATGAGAAAAAGAGTTGTCAAAGCCTAGTTCTAATTTCTTTGCTTTATATCTATGAGGTTACATTTATAAATGGGAATTCATATAAAAGAGATAATTTATTAACTACATAAATTTTCTGTTTTATATCCATTCAGAATGTGATGGAAACTCTTGATTTTTTTAATGTCATGACCAAAATATCTTATTTTCATTTCAAATCTTAGTGATTTATAAATAAATTTGTTCAGCAGATGAGTTGTCATTTGAAGGGAGGGGGGGGAGGCTTGAGTACAACATTGGAGATTGTACTTTAAATGTCTATATCATGATTAGTTTTCTTGCCCTTTAAGCATTCATCTTTCCTAATAACAGGGTTAGTTAAGACAGTTTGTTTGTGTGTGTGTGTGTGTGTGTGTGTGTTTTTTTTTTTTTAAATCAGATAACCTGTTCATGTTTCACCAAATCTTACTTAATTTAAATGTGGCCTAATTGTAAGTATTTCTTCACTTTTTAAAATAAATTTTTGTTTCTCTTTTCAGCCCATTTGAACGCACAGCTAGTGACAATGATAAAATTTTCTCCATCCTACAAACCATGGAATTTTTTTGTGACAAGGTCGATCCTGCAGTGTTGAAAGAATTGTGTGTGGTTGCTCATTTAGAGACATGGAAAGATGTAGACTTTGCAGGTTTGTACCTCACTGTGAAAATCTAGACTTTAGGAATGGTTGATAGTTTATTGGAACAGCTAATTGTCTGGCTTGTGCCCAGCTGACTTGATCATCATGTCATGTATGCTCCATTCTTATTTCTCATTCCACATACAAATAATTTAAGAGGTATTTCAAAGATAGTCGTTAATATATGTAGCATTGCTTTTTTTTTTTTTTTTTGTTCAAGTTTTAAAATAACTGCATAACTTATCAGTTTGCAACATCTGTAACACTATCATTTTTTTTTTCTTTCTTTTGTATCATACATGTATTTCATTTTTATCAGGACTCGTCTGGACTGATATATTTTGGATTTATTTTTCTTATTAGTCTAAGATTTCCTGCTAATCATGTCTCTGTTTACTATTTCTGTTATGATGGGTTTTAACTCGCTCGTGTGTTTATATTCTTTGTTTGTGGCCTTTGTTGGTCATAACTGACAGTGTATGGCAAGACAGGCATCTACATGATACTGAAAGGGTCTGTGACACCTTTGTTTGAGCCATACCTTGTAGCAGGTGCAGATGGAGTCTACCCTCAGACATTTTTGTCTCTTGAGTCTGACCTGGAGGAGGAAGATGTGCCGCATGTAAGTACTCCAAACAACACCAACATACATTCCTGCTTCGTGCCTGCACAAAAAACATTGTTCCGCTCTGTCGGTGCATCTTTTTTATAAGTTTCTTTTCATTGCTATCGTAGATGCTATATAGGTGATTTGTGATAAAAATTGAGTTTCCTAAACAAGTTATTGCCAATTCATGCTCAAATATTTTGTGGAGACATATGCACTGATTAGGTGTAAGACTATGACAAATGGTAGAATTTTTCAATGATAGTTTTAATGACAAAGCATTTCTTGGACTTTGATTGTCATTGTTGTGCCACAAAATGAGCTATTTTTTTTCATGATAGCTCATACACTGTTTTGGCATTTAAGTGTATATTTTCAACACAAAAATATAACATAGAACAGGTTTTTTGTCTCTTCTATAATATTTGTAAAGTAGAGCTTAATGTAGTCATGATCTGAATATCTTTAGTCCCATTTTTCTTTAGCCGTAAGGCTAATTGACTATCTTGAATTATTGTCATTGTGTATTTGAGAAAGAAAAAATGCTTAAAGTACACATTGTTAATTGTTTAGTATGTTTCATAATATATGTCTTGCAACAGTGTGAGTTTACTCCAAGTTATATGCAGAATCCTTTTTTTTAAAGTGATCTTTTTTTACAGCTTACTGTTGGGCACAGCTTTGGAACTTGGCTACAGTATGAGGAACCATACACTAAGTAAGCTCTGTTTGCATTCTAGAAATATTTGGTTTTACAAAGTCATTTAACTTTTATACTATACACATTGATATGAAGAATTTCATTCTTTACTTGTTATTTGTCAGTTTAAGTTTTTAGTGCACTGTTGCTTCTGATATTCCTTTTGGTAGTACAAAATCTTTAACACCTTGTTTGTGCAAATTCTGTATTTGCTATGCAAGTCACCTAAGTCATACTATCTATGACAGTTCAAAAAAAAAATGTTCACGATTTCTTTGTTACTGTATTGATGAGAGCTATTTTTTACTAAACTCCACACTGGAGACAGAGTGATATTATGAATATTCATTATCTACTCAGCTTTACTTTAAAGGTATGCAGAGTTACTGAGACAAAAACATAGAATTCTTCTTATTATTTCTGTTTAGACCTAATCTGATTTGAGAGCAACTTCACCTTAACCTTGTAACAAGTAAAGGACAAAACAATCATCTGTTCGGTCTAAAGGAAATAAATGTATATGTCATGTAGTAACCTATTCAAAGTTATACATAGAAGTGTGAAATTTTGTGCATATGAAATAAAACATTATCAAAAGTAATTTTTGTTCCAGTTAAACACTTATGCATTGCATTCATGACCTTTTGAACAGGGAGCTGAGCGTTGTGACTGCTGAGCCAAACTGTGAATTCCTAAAAATTTCTGTCAATGATTACAAAAGAGTCATCACAGTAAGTTATCAGTAACCATTCTCAATTTGCTGTAAATTCATTCAGATAGATAATTGAACCTTGGCTTATGTTTCCTTTAAAAATTCTATCTAAAATGACAATGAAATCCATACTGAGTCATATTTATATACTTTTGTTTGAAAAAAAGTGTGTGGCATAAATATGTAGATGGGATGGAATTAAGAGAATTTTTAAAAGCAACATGAAGTGATGAAAAAAATGGAAACTCATAAGACATGAACCAAAAAGCTAGACATTGTGTTTACCTAGAGGGTTCCAGAGCATGTAATTTATTTCTTTTAATTTTGTATGTGTGTGTGTGTATGTACAAGTGTGCGTGTGTGTGTGTGAAAAGTCTCTTCTTTTCATACAATTAAATTTCTGACGGTCGAGTAACTTCATTAAATACATATTATCTTATGACATTATACCCTTGCTTGGGGGCCATTCACATATTATGTCATAAAAAATTATGGATTTTTTACCCCCCTCCCTCCCCTTATCATCACTTGTCATCAAATGGTCATTCCCTCCTCCTCCCCCCCCCCCCCTCCCAGTTTGATAACATAATCAAAACATGATTAAAGAAACACTAAAACTAAAAAAGATAATAATTGGTTGTTTTTATTCTGAATTTCCTGAGCTGTTTTGCTCTGCAAGTCACTAGATCCTAAGTATAGAAAAAAAATTAACAATCTTTTCCATACATGCATGTATTTAACAAATGTAATGCCTTAATAACTTGTACACAATTA
>JBCAUA010059651.1:0-11356 GCA_038406235.1 Peronia verruculata
TCTTAGAGGGGTAAATTATAGAAGAAAAATTCCGTTTCGCAGCAGGGGCGGGTTCTTAGACGGACCGGGCTCTTAGGCGGAGGGTTCTTAGGCGGAGACCACTGTACTCTGATGTGCCGATTTTCTATCAACAACTCTCACGCCTCCACTCAACTGCATGTTGTTGGGTGTGAGGAATTAAGCACTATGAACTTTGATCTTGATCTTCAAATAGCCGCCAAACAACAGTTCCACTATCGTCCAAGGTATGGGGATAACTCTTTCGTACTTCTGGTTTCATTGTCATCGTGCAAAATTTGTATCACAATTTATTATAAAACCGCAATTGTTTCGTGGATTCAGTAAATGTCATCATTTGATTGGCCAAAAGTAGGAAAGTTGGCGACGACCAAAACGTCTGACTAAGCAGCTGTCCTCCTACATTAGTTTTTTTGAGAGGATGGGCATATTATTTGTTATTGTCGATTGTTGATGTGCTGATCTTCCATCAACAACTCTCACACCATCACTCAACTACGTATTGTCTGGGGTGAAGAACTAAGCACTATGAATTTCAATCTCGATCTTCAAACAGGAGCTGAACACCACATTGGTTCTCATCTCCAGCATGTGCAAAACTCTATTGTACTTCTCCATTCACTGTTACCATGCAGAACTTGTAACACATTAAAATTATTATAAAACTGAAATCAGTTAGTGGGCTCAGTAAAAATTGGCAACTGATTGGCCAAAAGCAGAAAAGTCAACAACAACCAGAATTGAGATTTCTGACTAAAATCAGACTGTCCCTTCAACATCACTGATTCAAATGTATAGAAACTTTCATTTACACTGTCATATAGCTTTCCCCAAATGTTATTTAAAAATGTCCCCAAACTTTCTTTCTCTAGCATTTGCAGGGTTGCCAACCCCATCATGGTCAAAACAGGGATTTTTCTTTAAAAAAAAAACAAAAACAAAAACAGGCATTTTCAATCTCAAACAGGGATTTTACATACTATGATGAATTCAAAGCTTAAACTTGTTTTACAGTATCTAATCGAAAATAAAGGAGTAGCAGACAGAAGAAGAGATGGGAGGACCACATCCAAGAATGGACAGCCATGAACCTGTGGGACACACTGAGGAGAGCAGAGAGCTGTGAGGAGTGGAAGAGATTCATTGTCATCTGTCATAGGTGACCCAACAAATGAAATATATACTGGAGCATGATGATGAATAAACAAATTTATGCACACAGCAGTTATTTAAACATATTGTCAAAGGCACAGTATTTCTAAATAATGTAAAATCCAGGAAATATGTACAGAAAAATTCAGTCACTATTTACAGTTAAATCTTTGGTCTATTGGTAGTTTGATGAAAGTAAAAGCAACAGAATATTCTGGTCTACATCTAGATATATCATGCACATAATGTATAGTATATCAATATAAAATATGACCATGAAAGTATGGTGTGAAAACAAGAATGGAATTTGTGGTGAAATCCAGCAATATCGTTATATATGTTACATGTATGTCATTATAGCAAATCTAGAATACTGCATACCATTAGATTAACCACATTTTTGCTCCTTCCATGTTTCTATAACCCGCCCCCTTCCTCTACCTAACAGAATAGACTGTTTCTTCACAACGATGTTTTGATGTGATGCTAAGGAGAGTAGGGTTGGAAAAGAGATGAGAAATCTGTGCTAGTTCCTGTCTCTGTGTGACAATGAACTTACTGCACATTGCGAGGTTCTGTAGACGCCCAGTCGGCTTTCATCCTTTGAAGGGAACCCACCAACCAGGGAGACACTAGGCCAGTTACATAGGCCTAGGCTAGGACTGCATCCCTTCCCCCTCTCCCCCAACTTTTCACCAAATGGAGTAAGAAAACCTCTAGAGGAGGCTGAATTACCAGAGCCAGAAGCCCAGCTGATGCTCATGGCACTAACAGGTAGATCTAGATCTAAACTATATCTTGCTATGAGCAAGACACTTGAAGCAACATTGACCATTACTGGCACTCGACAAAATGAGGTCACCAGCCATAACATCACATAAACACCCACGGTTCTTGCCTAGAAATCATATCGCATGCATAAGCTCAGCAAGAGTACTACAAAACTCTGATTGTGATAGATCTAGTGAACGTAGATCTAATGACCCGATCAAAAATGTAGATCTAGGCTACGTTCCGGATGTCACACCTTTGACTAAGCAAAAAAACAGTTTGTAGTTTTGCTAATTCGGTGTTTTCATTTGTTATTACATATGACGTGACCAGGGCAAATGAGTCGGAAGTCGCGCCGGGCAACGAAGACAAACAGCTGTTTTTGGTCGTTTTTAACTACTTTCCAACTGGGATACTAACTTTTTTTTTCACAAAACGTCACTTTAACCTTTTTTTTAATCTTAAAAAAAAAAAAAAAGAAATATTTTGGTTTTATTGTCGGTAAATAGTAAAAAACAGTAAAAAAAAAAACAAAAAAAAACGGCTGTAACCTGAACTCTCCTGGCGCAACTTGCGACTCATTTGCACTGGGCGCAAGTATTATTATCATTTAATTTATGAAAAACCCGGGATTTTAAGCACTTTTCTGGGTGCTCGGGATTTCACTTGAATTGTGGAAAAATCCCAGTTTTTTCGGGACGGTTGGCAACCCTGCATTTGTTGATCCCCCAAAAATTCTGTTGCTAGTGAAATAAGGTGGGTTTGATTTTACTGACATTGACTGACCTGTACCTCCTTCTGCCCCTCCTGTAGTGTGGCCAGTATGATTTACAACTCCACTTGATGGCTCACTCTGAGCAGAGTCTGCCCCTTGGACATCAGTGATGGCAGTAGGGGAGGTTTCACCTATTGCTCCACTTGTACCAGTCTTCATCATGTTGATCTCTTTCTCTAACTGAACAATTTTGGTAAAGAGAAACAGCATGTGCTTCTGAGCGATCTGTGGGGATTTGTTGAAGTGACTTGGAAACTGTTCAAAGGGAAGCTGTGGGAAAACATTAAAACAGGTCAACTTCCATCTGCAATCCTGTGTGAGATAGAGTGGTGCTGTGTTGTAAAAGTCACAGCAAGACATTTAATGAAAGAACTATGACTGTCAACAGATCAAATATACATAACCATCAGGAGCTAATCCACTGGACAGTTACATTGAGAAAGGGATTTGTTTTTAAATATAGGGAAAATAAAAAAAAAAGAGACACAATAAACAGACATAATGAAATTACAAAAACACAATGAACGATTTTGAGTGGAAAGCTGCATTTATCAAATATCAAACGCAACAGCAGCGATTTTAACTCTAGAACTGTGATCCAGCCTAAGGGCTACAACGCCCTGCGGCGCACTTTGCTGCGCTTGTCAATCTGGATCTCAGCACTAGTATGTAACCTCGGGGACAGGGTGTTTGTTTTGACTATGGAGACTCCACCTTGGCTTTCGAGTGACATGATGCAGGCCCAGATTGACCACCTTGCTGACCACTGTCTTTCTCTAATCCCTACCCTAACTCCACCCTTTTTTCACATGTAATAATATTTGCAATGAGCCAATGGTACAAGAAGGGACTGTATTTACAAAGACATGTCAATTACATATGGATGTCAATTTTTTCACCCCTCATCCCACAGACCATTCCCATTACAGATTTGCTCATAACCTGATGTAACTGCTTGGACAAAACCATTTCACACAGGGGTGTATCTACGTTTACATTATAGAATCTTAGTGTAAACTGCAAGCTATCATCCCTAGATTTTTCTTTTTATATCAGACAGGCTGATGTTGACGGGGCAGCAGTGACTACAAAGAAATCTATACAAGTGATCTAATGATTGCACAGATTGAGAACACAAGGGAGCTATCTGACAGATAAACTAATAGATACGTAGGCTACTTTAGCTTTCATTCATAGCAATTATCGCTCACTTGTACTCTCAACAGCTTGATCGCTGGTCAATGCTAAACTAGTTGAATGCATCAAGTGGTCATATTAGTCAACATGGTATAAACAGAGAGACTCCTTGTATTTGATACTCTCGCATTATATATAGTTTTTTTTTATTGTAGTTTCGGACCACTTGAGAGGACTTGAGTGGCCCATGTGGCCTTTGATTTCTGTTCTTCTCTTCCGTTCAAGAGGATTCCATCTTTGAGCATGGAATTTCTCACTGTTCTATTAGGTAAAGTTCCCTTTACCTTGTGAAGGGGTGTCTATTGAGCTGTGGATACTTATTATGGTGATAATTTGACAAAACTGGGGCTGATAAACCCCAAGTTTAAGTGACATGGTGAGAAATATCACAGCGCGACGATGAGCCCCTATGAATAAACACTGGCACCGCATGCGGGGATTCAGTTCACCTGTCGTATAAATACGTGCTTTGCAGTTCTTGGGTTAATGCATATAGCATAAAGAACAACCAGTACCAAAAGCCTTCTAGTTTTTTTTTCTTTCGTTTCCCTCAATATATGAAAGCTGGAAGAAAGAAAAAAATGAAGCCAAGTTGCAGCACAAGACAAATCTTATGTATGCTAAATGATTCTTCATCACTTACTTTAGCTTTGCAATCTGGGACAGGACATTCCATAGTCCGGTGGACACAATCCATTTCTTGATGTTTCTTCATCTGCAAGAATGTGCATATCCACAGGCAAAGTTCAACAACAATTCAGGGGCGCACATTCCATACATTAAAGTTCATTGCAATAGAGGCAATCATGCATATTCTTTCCAGTATGTCCCTCTGTTAACACAGCTGCAGTGAAAACTTATGAAGCTACATAAATATTGAACATCAAAATCCATTCAAATAAAATATAAATTGCCCTGTAAACTACATATGCTCACACTATCCTATTTCTACTGATCCAACTAGCTTCAAATTTGGTAGAAGAGTGCCCAGAATCCTTTATTACATTGTGAAAATTTGTTCAGAAGTTTTCAACAGAAATGACATGTTCTTTGAGCGAAAATATGAGGCGAGGTAAGGCGATTTCCAGACAATCAAAATAGAGCTAGGCATCCTTGATTTGCGAGCAGTGCCTTTGTATGATTACAAAAGGATTTAACTACTGCAACAACATGTCTTGAACAGCTAACAGCAACATTTGGGGAGTATGACCCTTCCAAATCAACTGCTTACAAATGGTATCAGGAATTTTCATATGGCAGAAAGATCACCAAAGTAGATTCCCTCCCCCTGGAAAACCCATCTCTGTACCCACAAATGAAAACACAGAAGCTGTGAGAAAGTTGGTGGATACAAAAGAATACATATAGAGAAATATAGGAAGACCTTGACTTTTCATCCATTCGAGTCAATAAAATATTACATGAAGACTTAAACCTAAGGAAGGTGTGCGCCTAGGTGGGTATCCCATACGTTGAATGAGAATCATAAAAATACTTAGGCTGAGTTTTGTCAAAACATTTTTTGAGAATATTAATGCCCATCAGTCTTTATATGGAGTCGATGGCTGTAGATGAGACGTGGGTGTACAATTACAATCCTGAATCAAGAGGCAGATCATGGGTGCTGGAGATGCTCCTACTATGAAATTTGAACAATTTCAAAGCACTGGTAAAATGATGGTGACATTTTTTTTAAAAAAAGTAGCCATATTACAACAATTCCTGTAAAAAAACAAAGGACTTTTCCTGCCCTATGTTATATCAAAAACTGTTCACCACTGTGGGCATATAAAGCATTTGAGGATGTGCATTCAATGGCTCATGCTGCACAGCAATAACACAAGTGCTCACAGAGCACAAGTGACTTTGGAGCATTTGGAAAGAGAAAATGCAAAATCCCTCCCATAACTGCTCTACTCACCAAACCTAGCTTCTTGTGACTTTTTCTTATTCCCATCAGTCATAGATAAAATGAGAGAGAAGTGATTCATAGAATATTTGTTTATAAATTCTTTTAAATATGTATATTAACAGATGTAAATTTTTCACAATTTTCCACCAAATATTCAATTTCCCTTCAAAGACAGAAATGAAATTCAGAAGAAGAAATGCATTTTATTAAAACGTGCTGTGGAAGATGTATATACCGAATTTTAAGGCAATCAGTTGAGAGAAATAAAAAAGCCTCAGGGAAAAAAAGTAAAGAAATCATGCATATTGAGAAAATCATAATTGAATTTTCATAATCTCTCTATACCATGTTGGTGGGGCATAAAGCATTTGTTTCTGGCCCCATCCAGTGTTTTTCTGGTATGAGACGAGTTCAAAGTGTGTAAAAATAGTAAAAAACCTATTTTTCATATTTTAGTTCCAAAACCATATTTTCGGGACCCATGCTCCCCTTGAAGATTCTAGGCATTCTAATCAGGGACAGTTGTGCAAACAATAGCATTTCATCAGACTGGAGAGTGTTGGTGCCCTGTGCATGACCTAACATGATAGCAACATGAAAATGACTATGATGCATTCAAGCTACCATGAGGATTGTTCACAAACCTTGAAGGAAAAAAGGAACACAGATCTGTCATACAACAATATATGTCACGTTGGTCTGCATTCTACAAAAAATGTTATTACCAGTAACGATATGTATATACATCAAATTTTTTCCTTCTGTCCCTGATGTATGATCTCCCAAGGAAACTGAAACCTGAATTTTCTAATGCATTTAGTTACTGTGGTGGGACAATACCATTCTATCTATGTGACACAAATCGTGTTGTCTTATCAATAATATTAGGTACTTACATCAGTTCTAGGCACTGATTTTGAGCATTTCTCACATCGAATTGGTAAACTTGGACAGTTGGCCAAGTGTTTCTGCAGAAAACAATAGAATAGCAAAAATTAATTCACTTTTCACATTAAGTTTTCAGGAATGCATCCATGGATTCAATAATTTTTCAGATATGTACAATATTCTACCTCTTCGTGCATCTCCATTTCCATATTGTCAAATTTTACAAAATTGCAATCATGTTAAAATTCAGACTACTTTATCTTTTAAGGAGTTCAGTTCCTTTCACACTGCAAAATTTCTGATATTTATGTGTCAAGTGTTTTCAGGATATATAATACAACATCATACTGTATCAAATGCATAGACTGCAGATAAGCTCAACTGCATAAGCAGTAGAATGTAATTACTTCTTGCTGCTCATAGAGCATGTCTTCCTTGCAGTGTGGGCAGGATACACTGCGTTTAGGACACTGCTTGACCTCATGATGGTTCAGCCTGGACTGCATCACTAAAACCTTACACTTATTGCATTCTACTTCCTTTTTATCACAGGTGCGTTCATGGGTCTGAAATGGAACAAAACATGTGAAATTAAAATCATCTGCAAAGCTCAGAAAACTGTCTCAAATATGCAATCAATAAAAAAATGCTGAAAAAATTATAAAAAGGGTTTGTACATTCGTTGATGTGTTGATGTAAAAGAACACCATATGTAATAAGCACCTTTTTAAAAAATACATGGCAAACTGAAGTACAGCTCTTGCCCACATAGTGTCCGAGGAGTCTCCCTGGTTATTCTGAAGATTGCACCAAAGCAGAAATGGCAAGAGAGAGCATTAGTCACCTCTATCAAAAGTGGGTGCAACAATGACGCACTTACTACATTGTCTCTTTGTTCACATCTTAATAATATGATAACTGTGAATCTTACTATAAAATGACTTCGAATATGCATTTAACCATTACCAAATCAAAGATTAAATTATTTTCACTATAAAAGAGAGCAACTTTCTGATATAAGATAAAGTAAAAAAAAAAAAGAGAGTACTGTCTCTTGTTACCCTAAAAGGTCTAAGGGATGAAGTTTTCTTACCAATAAGAAATGTGACACTGAAAGAAAACTGCAGTATTCCAAAACTGTTACAGTGTATCAGTCAGTGTCAGAAAATTAAGGGTTTGCATTCATCTGTCACTTGGATACATTTTGCACAATGAGAGATAAAGATCAAGTTGTGGCAAAAGCTTCTCTCAATTTCACTCAATGCCTACAAATTTATCATTATCAAATTTTTCTGAATGTGATGTGTACACAGGTGGATGTCTCAGTCTTCATCTCGCTTAAAAAATAACAGGTATCTAAGCTGGCAAGAAATACATCAGGGAAAATGATTTACCAAAGCTTATATCTGTAGCTTGTGGAAATATTTTTTTTATATGAAGAGGATGCATGCTGAGGTAAAAAAAAATCATCACTGTTTCATTTTCCTTGTTGTAAACATTAATACACAGAACTGTTTTGATAAAATATTCAAAATGGAGTCAACATACTGTGCGTGTACAATAACTGAGTTCATGGTTAAAAAAGTCAGTGACAAAGCCATGCACACCTACCGTTGAATAATCTGAAAAAGTTCCTTTCCACAGACAGCCACGATTAATACACTTTGTGGGTATCTTTTTCATCTCCCTTGTTGCAGCTTTATCATCAAACATCTAAACAAAAGACAAAATAAATTAAAATATATCTGACTAAACAAAGAATTATGGATATATGTGGATCAGTATTTCATCAGTCCCACAGTAAATGATGAAAAACCTGCTGCAATAAAAATAAATGTCCTTATGGCCTACCTGGATCCTTCCAATTTCATGCTTACCATCCCCTATTAAATTCTGCTACCTATCCGAAATACAACAGAAAGATAGAGCAAAAGTGAAAAACAAAATGAAAGTGTCTGTCTGAAATGTACAACAAGCCATCTGAGAGATCTGAGCAACTGCAAAAAAAAATAATAATAATAATAATAACAATAATGGAGAACATTTATATAGCGCCCAATCCCAAAAAATGGCTCTAGACGCTTTATAGAAAGTAAAATAAATCCAATAAAATGTAGAACAAAGGCACTTTACAAATACAGTGCCATAACACATGTGCTCACGCGTCCATACCCAGAAACAAATCAATTTGCACAATGGTAAACCCATAGAACACACACACACAAACTATGATTTCAGGTGAATTTTAAACAGATATGTTTTGAGGCTACTCTTAAATTCTTCTACAGACTTTAGGGCCCTCAAAGAGGTTGGAAGAGAATTCCAGAGGATTGGAGCATAGTTGGCAAATGTTCTTTCTCCAACCTTTTTCTTTGGATTAGGAGCATTGCTTGTAGCACTTCATCACATGATCTTAGTGACCGAGATGGTATGTACAGGTGAATAAGGTCTTGGAGATACTGCGGTGATGTTTTGTTTAAGCATGTAAAGCACAGCAGTGTGATCTTGTATTCAATTCTGGCACTGGTAACCAGTGTAGTTCAACCAACATAGGGGTAATGTGCTCTCGGCTCAAGTTTCGTAAAACGCTGCAGTTTGTTTACAATCTCATTATTTAGATTTGACAGCGAAGCATTGCAATAATCTAATCTCAGAAAAATGAATGCTGAAATAAAAGTTTTAAGACAAGCCTCACTTAACAGATGTGATATTTGTTCTACTCTACACAGGTACATTGGCCTAGAGAGATGGTTTACTTGATGATCCATTGATAATGTATGATCAAAATAAACACCCAAATTTTTAGCCTTTTCACTGAAATCAACAATTTCTGCACCATTCAAATGTATGTGACCTATACCAGCGGACCCTCTATTTTGATGTGTCTTTACAAGTAATATTTCTGTCTTATCACTGTTCAGTTTTAGTTTGTTACTTATCATCCAGCTGTTGATATCAAGAATACAGCTTTCGATGGAACATTTGATGGAGCAACAGACTAATATAGCTGGGTGTCGTCTTAATAGGTCATTGTGGATTTTCAGAAGTGCTGTCTCTGTGTTATGATGTTCTCTATAAGCTGACTGGTAAGGATCTAATAAATTATTCATTCTTAAATGAAATTTCAGTTGAATTACTACTACTTTCTCTAATATTTTGGGCAAAAATGAAAGGTTTGACACTGGTTTGAACTTCAATGGGCAAACTAGCCTTCTTCAGCATTGGAGTGATAATTGCCTGTTTAAAAAAACTGGGTACTGTACCTGAGATGAGTGACTTATTTATAATGCTAGTTATTACACTAACGAGCTTATCAAGGTGTTCCACCAAAAGTTTAGTTGGAATTGGATTCAGGGAGCAGGACTTATGAGGGGATGACATAATAATTTCTCTAATAATATCATCATTCACTGGTTCAAATACAGACATAGGCTCCCCTTTGAATTCATTATGAGATGGTAAAGAATGCACACAATTATTGTCCAGTTCCCTCCTGAGATGATGAATTTTGTCTGAAAAGTAATGTCCAAAAGCTCCCAGAGGGTCACATTTTGGAATGTTCTTGGGATATACTTTGTTGGTTATTTTACCACTTAGATTGTTGGTGATGATGAAAAGTGCCTTGGTGGTAGAGCACTCCTGTTTCTATTTGTTGTAATAGGCCTCTTTTGCTGATCTGATTAAGGCCTTGACTTTGTTGTTGCCTTTGTGGATGGTCAATCTAGTTCTCCTCCACTTTCTCTCTGCTTGTCGTCGCTCTGCCTCGGCTTGTTTGATGTCTAGATTCAGCCAAGCTGATGTAGGGCAGGATGTAACTGTTCTTTTCCTTAGAGGGGCATGGTTATTTAAGATTTTGGACAATTTGGCATTGTACGTTTTCACCTTGTCTGGATCCTTCTGTATAAAGTTGACAGTATCTTCGATGTCAGCTGCAAATTTTGTATCACCAAGACGCTTGTTTATGCTTAGTACAGTATGTTTTTCTCGTCTTGGCTTTTGTGCTTGCATTTCAAAAAACACTAGAAATTGGTCTGACACACATTTGTCTACAACACTGAGCTTTTCCAAGGTAAGTCTATTATCTGTAATGATCGTGTCTCTATCCATTGGATCAAGTTGCGTGCATGTAATATAGTTTTTATACATTTTATGTTATTGTCCTTTGAAATCGCCAAGTATGACAGGCTGGTAATTCTTCTCTACATATTTATCCAGTAAATCTTGGAAATCTGTAAGAAACTCTTTGGTGGTAAACTTGTTCTTGCTAGTGGTTGGTGGGTGATAGATGCACGTAAAAGATAATATTTGGTCTTGTATGGTGATTTTGAATTCACAGGCTTCAAACGTTTTATTTCAAGGTGGTTTGTTGCATCAGATAATTCTTCTCTTGCTATCATAAATATACCTCCTCCTCTGCTTTTACATCTGGGGAATGAGGTGGTTCCAGGAGGGGTAAATTCCTGAATAAGTACTTCATCGCCACATAGACGTAGCCAAGATTCTGTAAGAAATGCAATATCCATATTGGATTGGTAAATGAGATCATTAAGCAAACTGGTCTTGTTCCTTGCAGACTGAGCATTCAATAGGAGAAATTTCAGATTTTTAGAATGGTCCAAAGAACACACTCTGGTATCAATAGG
>JBCAUA010059662.1:0-11356 GCA_038406235.1 Peronia verruculata
CCCCCCCCCCCCCCCCCCCCCCCCCCCCCCCCTCTTCTTCAGCTCGGTTGTTTTCAGAAAATGGACTGTTTCAATTTCCAAGCTTCCTGGACCTTTCTACCAATATGAATGGGAAGGCCTTCACATGTTAAAAATTTGTTCGATTTCAGTGATTACTGTAAAATTATACCATTTTCCCAAACTCTATATCAGTGGAAATGTTTTTTGCACATCGCAAATAATGGATTTTGTAATCGTGATGATTTATGACTTCGAGAAATATAGATTCTGAACATTTTAAAAAATTTCATAGAAATTGATGCACAAAAAAATTGGAATTTTTGCCCAAATTGTACCACTTCAAAGTTTACTACCTATAGTTTCAGTTTCTTGCAGAATGCTCTGTTTGCAGGTGGTGTAGTTTATTGATATTTTTACTTTGGGAAAGAAAACTTCTGTTCTCTGATGGTAACATTGTTTCATATATTAATTCCACAAAACTGAATTTGACCATAGTCTAAAATCACATTTTTGCACTTTCAGACACAAAAGCTGTTACTCGTGATTTAATCATTGGACAATTAATAATTCCAGTGTTGTCTTAACATACTAGCACAGGAAGTGAGCTCATTTAATGTTGACCTGGCTTGTTTGCCATTGTAAAGCCTACACTTTTTTTTATTGCAGAAACTGGGCCGACAAACTCTTCAAGTTACAAGTGAATTGTTCATACCACTGTTGTCAAGAATGGATGAATGTATTCTGTATCTTAAGAGTAATGTAAGTTAACCATTGGTATGCTTTTCAGGAATAGGCATAATCTTTGAGATTTTGTGAAAATGGGCTTAGAGAGTGCATTAGGAAATGTCAGTAATATTGAAAGGTTGGGCAGACAATGGGAAAGAAAATTACAAATTCTTGGGCCTGTGTACAACAGAAGATTTTCCTTAGCTAGTGGTAGACCCTGAAACCATACCTGCCATGGCCAGTCACATAACTGGCCAGTTTTTTCTTCCTTGTCATGCGAGACCCTTGAGGCTACATGTGCAAGGGGCATTGTTGTGAATAGGAACAGCAAAATGAGGATTTTTAGTGTAATAGATCTCCACCATGTTGTTATAGTTCCTTCATGCTCAGCTTATGTAATGATTATGATTTTATGAGATTTCCTGGATTTGATTCACTACAGTGCAGTCTGGTTAAAGTCAACCTCTCAAGGCTGTGTCCATGATTCTTATATCAGAATTCTTCACGAGTACAAATCAGAATGCCTATCGAGAAAGTTTCTGTTCCGTTTTCTGTTCTGATTTCTTCCTGGAACTGACCCTGTGTTTACACTATTCTAAATTATCCCTCCCTGGCATTTTGCCTCAATCGGCAAATTTGACTTAAAACTGTTAACCTACCGTTGGCAGCAAGGCCTAGAGCTTGGGCCATCCGATCTAGGGCCTGTGTCCTGGCATCCTTGTTGTGGTACAAGGCTTCTTTTGTGTCCAACAGTACACTTTCTGCCTCAAAAAGTCAGAAACAGAAATCAGAAACGGAACATTTCAATTCTGATTTGTTAACCGTGTAAACGAAACAGACTTTCCCCAGAAATCCACGCCTAAAATAGAATTCTGGTATAAGAATCGTGGACACAGACCTTCAGGACTGAAAAAAAGTTCTTGATCATTCTTCTTCTTAGGTCAAACGCACCGGTGTTTGACTTTGCATGGCTACGAAAAATATATACAACTAGTCAAATAATGGCATAGAATGAGAGCTCAAATGAGCTTTCTCATATGTAAACGAATACATACAGAGATTGCTTTGCTTATACATGAATAATTATAGTTCACTTATACCCTTTTAGTTTGATCTCTCGTCAGTGCAGTGCTTGTTAAGTGGACCATATGGGAGGAGGTGTCAAGTTGTTATTCAACATGGAATAATGAAGACTATTTGATATTTCCCTCTGGAATCATAACATCATTATTTGTGTTAGATACCATACTTACAAGGTACTTGAGAGGACTTGAGTAGACCGCGCATGGCCTTAGATTTGTGTTCTTCCTTTTCGTCTAATGGGAGTTCATCATTGAGTGGTTCGGGGTGTTTCATACTCTTACCAACTAATATTTCTATTGAGAACTGAAGGATCATAAAAGAGCTGCAGCTATGCTTATCATTTAACAACAATTTGGCAAAATTGGGGTAGATGACTGTTTTTAAGTTTCAGCGAATGGCAAGAAATATCACAAAGGAACCATTTGGTATGTATATGCCACCATCCCACAATTGAGTAGTGAGTCACCTGTTGTATATTACCACTGTCGCAGGATGATAGTTGAGATTGAAATGAAAACAAATCATAGGCTCCCTTTCGATTTGCTCATGATTTTTTTACAGTCTTGTAGATAGTGCTCTCATGCACTCTGTACTTCTTTTCTGTATCTGTTTAGGTAAGATTATGAAGTTGACATCTTAAGGCCAAGTTTTGCACTGAAAGCCAAAATTGACATTTTTCAGTTGAACACTCTTTTAATACCATAAACATGTAGGAGGTGTGTTCCTCATTTACTCTAGGGTAGTTTTTCGTTTAAATCTTAATGGTTGCCATGGAAATGCATGAAAATAGCCGCCATTTTGGATTTTCCGCCTATTTTTCAACCCACATTTCTCATGAACCATCAGTCACAAAACCACCAAATTTTGCAGAAATAATCTTTCATCCGATATAAAGATTTTGCCTGATTGTTTTTTTTTTTGTTTGGATATTATGTAATATGTATTTATTGCTATTTTTTGGAAATTGCCCTGTATAAAATATGCAAATTTTCACATTTTTGAGAAGAAAAACACCTGTGAAAAAAAAACTTTTGAGAATTTGAAAAAAAATCCAGACAAAATTTTTATTTTACGTTGCTGCACACTTCCTGTAAGTTTCAAATGGATCCCATGGACAGATTTTACAAAACCTGGGTTTTATTTGAATCACATTTTGAGTACATCGCAATTTTCTAAAACTATTGTGAGTGTCAGTCTGTTTTCTTATGATAATGTCTGTCTAAAGTAATTTTAAGCCCTTGAGGTCAGTTTTTGACCCAGAAATGCATTCCATACTATCAATAAGAGATCAAAGAATAAAAAATTGCAAGAGCGCAAAATCGACAATTTTGCCCCTCAACGTGGATTTACATCGCCGACCTTGGCCTTAAGAAGTTTTAACTTGGTATCTAGACGGCTGACCTTTTTCTGAGGAGTGCAGTGTATGACAATGAACATGATCCAGTGATGTGACTGAAATTGGCGCTATGCTTGTGTGTTCTCATTCTTTTATGATTGTGTGGATGCGGAGAACTGAGTGTGGGATTGTTGTGTGAGTGTTTGTGTATCCTAGCACACATGAGCAAGGTGAAGAGAGCAAAGTATGGGAGTGGGGTATTACTGGGGGTATTATTATTATGTGTTTATCAAGGTGGGTCAGTGTCCCTGGGCCCTCCAATGCCTGACAGTGAAGAGAGCCAAATGTTGGATTGTTGTGTGCATGCGTGGTTGTTTGTCCTCGGCAGTACAAAACAGGTGAAGAGAGCTGGTCATCACTTTCTCATGATAGGCCTAGAGATTATATGATAGCAAGGCATTTCTTTCTCTGTGTCTGCATTTTTTTTTTTCGTTTTCCTATCACGTCACGGCTGTCAACTGGTTGTGTGGAGTTGACTTCAAGCAAAACACCTAAAATAGTTTACATCATCAGAAACAAATTCAATAAAATATAAAGGAAAAAAATGAGGTTGACTTTAATTGAGAATTTTGAGTGAACTGATTTCCCACCGACTGCATTGTACATGTACATATAAGTTCAGTTTTCACAGCTTGTTGCAGACATTTATGAAGCATTAAAGTCTTGATTATCCCATTAAATATTTGCTGAAACAAGTTTTTACTATCTTTGTTCTCTTTTGTATGTTGTTTTAGAGCTTATTAATTATATATCTTTGATTATCTTTTCTTTTTTTTCAGCCACGTTACAAAGAATGTGATGTTTATCTTGCACGATTTCGACAGTGCCTTAACCGTGCTCTTAATATGATTAAAACCCATGTGAACAACATTCTGCAAAATGCAACACAACAAGTTCAGCCTAAAAAGGTATGATCCGGTGATAGTTTAAGTAGGTTAACTGAGGTCATCAGTAAATTGCACAAATTGTGATTTACATCAAGGATATATTTTTTACAAGGAAACAATTGTTATATTGAAATTTACATAGATAGAGCGTATTTATCAGTACATTTTATTGTAAGAGATAGCATATTGGTAAATCCATGCTTACATTTGTTTCATATTGAATAATTCATCATGTTGCACAATTTACAAACTACTTTTCAGTGTGTTTATTGAAAATGTGTTTATTTTCACATTTGTGCCTGAGGAAGAAAGTGTCCTGAGAGTGATTTTGCAGATTATAAAAACAACATTAAACAAAAAACAACAACAACATTGAGGATTTACTATGTATCTTTACAGAAACAGTACTTTACCAGATATTGAGGAAGTGTTTTGGTAAAATGCATTCTTTCTAAATTTTGTTTATGTTTTTCAAGGAAAATTGGATATTTAGCCAAATTGAGGAATATGGTACACACAGATCCATCAACTAACATATTTAAAAAATTGATCACAAGCATTGTGTAGCATATTACCCAAAACAAATACATATTTTTTATTATATAGACCTTCTATAACACTGTACCAAATTCCAAAAGATTATATTTAATAGTTTAAAAGCCTTAAGCTTTTAAAAATAGCTAATTTTCAAGACACAAACTCCACAAAACAGTATTTTTTCCCCACTGACTTGATCATGCTGAATTTCAGTGTGAAACTTAGAGAGTCCTCAGTGCAACCATTCAGAGAATCATTTTCAGGACCTGCACCCTTCCTAAATTCACTTGTCTGTTGTCTAAGCAGAGACAGCAGTATATGTTGCCCTTACCTGTGATGTATTTTATTTCCTTAGAGTTTTTAAGTTTGAAAGTACATTTTTCTTCTGCTTCTTATAACAAATGACTGAATTTTCTTGAAAACTACCAAACATAGTGGTAAATCCATGCCTACTTTTGTTTCATATTGAACAATTCATCATATTGCACAATTTACAAAATACTTTTCATATGTACATTTAAGGGAAATTGTGTGTGAAATTTCAGTATAGTTTGTTTGTTGGTTGGTTTGTTTTTTTTTCCCATAGTTTCTGATCATACATATAATAAAACTACTTGTGGCACTTCTGGAATGTTGAGATAATTTAACATCTTCAGATTTGCTTGCCAATGTTCACACATTAACATTTAGGTAACTGAATATGTCCTAGTTTTAAAACAAATCAGACCTGAGTTTTTTTTTAATTGTGATCTCTACATGGGAAAAACATTCATGTCAACCAAGCCAATGGCAGAATTTTATGCAATGAAGTCTTTACTTCATGAACAGCACATAAGCTTACATGTGATCCTTTTGAATCCAAAAGCCATTTCCTCATGACTAAAGTGTAATAGAAAGCATTGAAACCATGGCAGTAAGTTCATACTGACGTCATAAGCTGGGTGATCAAAGTGGAGTATGCAATTTCAGTTGAATTGATTGATTCTTTTATTCTTTTCCCATATCCATATAAATACTGATTGTTTTACAACTGATTAATTTTAATACTTCTTTCAGGATGCTCCAAACATGGCTGACAATGCATTCACCTTATTTTATGGCAAGTTTAGAGCGAATGCCCCAAGGATCAAAGCCTTGACAGAACAATTAGAAATACGCACAGATAAAGACAATGAGTAAGCTTTGGGATTTGTAATACATGTTTTGCAATCAATGATATTTTGACGTCATATGAAAAATTCAAATATGTCAGTGATCTGCTCATTACAGATGCATTTCTTTTTTCACAATGTGTGTCAGTATTGACACAGTGTTAAGTAAAGAAATGTTATCAACATCACCTTCAGCAAATCTTTATTCTTCAAAATAGATATGATTAACTCATTTATGAAGCAAGAGTAATTGAGCAGTGCTCTATTTCCACCATGAAATTAAATTCATTGAGACTTCCAGCATTTAATTAATTTTTCTTTTCATGGTTGTCCTTAGATATGCCAATGCACTGGCAGAGTGTCATCAATTTTACTTCAGTCAGAGAGAAACTTTGCTGGGTCCCAGTATCTCTACAACCATCACAGATTTAGCCTCCAAACATGTGCGGGACCACTGTGCACTGGTGAGCTGTGGTGTGAAATTATGTGTCGCATTATGTGACTTGTCTTTGCTTGCTCTTGATGGCAATATCTTGTCAAGTTCTTTGTTTTTTTCAGTTCACCCTTACTTGAGTGAAACATGTCTCAGTCAGTCCATATGATGCAGCACTAATAAAACTGTCATCTCATCAGTGTCTTGGAAAAACCTTTCCCTATAATTATATTTTAAAATTCCATCCAAGGAAAGTCATTGTTTAGTTGTCTTGGTGTCCAATCATTTTGCTCTTTGTGCCCATTTCTTGACACGTTAAGCAAATGTTGAATAGTTGAGGGAATATTACATGATATTATGGAACTCACCATTCTTAGTGAAACAAATTTGAAGAAACTAAATAATCATATTATTTAAACATGTTTAGTCAAGAAAGCAATGGGGTCTCAATGGAATTATATTTATTCAGTTCAGCTTTGTTCTAATGTGAAAACAACATATTTTAGGATTATAGTCCTGACCAGAAAAAGAAAAATGTTTTGAAGTTTATATCTTGTGTGGACTAAGAGATTCAGTTCTGTTGTTTTATGTGAAATTAACATTGGTTTGCAATTTGGCAGCACTAGTTTAATTACTGTGGGTAAACATATGGCACATTCTATCACTTTTATTTCAGATGCGAAGTGGCTGTGCTTTTATGGTTCATGTTTGTGAGGATGAATATCAGCTCTATTTCAATTTCTTTTCAAAAGCCACACCTCTTCTTGAGTAAGTGATGTTTGTTCAATGCATACAGTGGAATATGGATGAGTCGATGCTGTTGGGGGAGAACAAGTAAGATCGGCTCATCCATAGTTTGACTCATCTGTATGTTACTAGAGACAGCAAAACTAATAATAGGTACTACTAATTTGGAATGACTTATTGTCGAGCATTATAATAGTTAATTCCCCTGACCCATTTTTTCTTCGAGTATCAAATCTGATCTCTTCCATTCATTTTCAGTGAGATTGACCTAGTTTTTAGGTGAATTTTAATATAATACATATATTATCATCGATTCCTGTTGTCATTGGCCATTATGATTCACTGTTATGTAAACTGACAGTGTCCACTGCTCCTAACCCTGCCTCCTGAACATTCATTTTCAACTCAACATGATCGCTGCACGCACCTTCGTTGCCCTCCAAGTTCCAACACTCCTCCCTCCGCTTCATGTTATGTCATGAAACACTGTAAAGATACTAAGCCATTTTCAAGATAATACACATTACATGCAAGAAGTCTCTCTGCAGGCGGGACGAGAGCGTGCAGTACCCCGTTGTTCTCATTTTGACTGCAATAGGTGAGGGAGAAAATGTAACTAGATCTAGGTCTATTCAGCCAAATCGTCAGTAAAAATAATTAGGGGGGGGGGTTTTATTAATACAGCTCCTTGCTACTCTCTAGTCCAGTGAGCAAGTTCACCGTGATGAGAAGAGCAAAGGCCAATTCCCCGCGGTTTTCTTGTGGAAATGTCCACATGTGAATCACAGTGGGGCTGGAGAATCCCCATATCAAAGACAATCGGTGACAATATGTTTCCTATCCTCCTTATGTAAATTTGCATCACTTTTTCGCAATGGGGAGGGGGTGTGCGGTGTGAGTATGAAACAACTGCGGCTAGACGGCTAAGACTGTGGATGAGAGGTATGAAAAGGAGGAGAAAATGGCCAGTATGCCTCTGATCACATAGTTTAGAGTGAGGTTTTAGACCTGTATAGTGAATCACTTGGACAATTGAAGTTGATATAGTTGTGCTGTTGCGTAATGGGAGGAGCAAAAATGTGTTGAGATGCCGCACAGGCTGAGATAAGTTGCATTGACTCAGGCGTTGCTTTTTTTTTTGATCTTATAAAGATGTGGACAGGAGAAAAAAAATCGACAAGTGAATATGGATGCGGTGATGTCAGTTCTTCGGTTTGATGTTTTAGTAAAGTAAAGAAGTGCGGGGACCTGTTCCAAGAAAAAAAAAAAAAGATTAATTCATCTGAACGTGGACTCATAAGGGTTTGACTTAGGTGTAGTTGATAGTTTCATGTATTCAGTGTTAATCAGAGTCAGTTGAAGAATCCTTTCTTAATGCATGTAAATTTATGTAAGTTCTTGTCAGTAATGTTACCAATATTTTAATAATCTTAAATATTCAGGTTTGCTTTTCTACCCAGAGTGAATACTTAATGGGGGATGTCAAACTTCTGATTTTCTCTCGATGGAATTCTGACTTTCTGGTTGTTGCTGACTTTTCTTCTAGTTTTGGCCGATCAGCTACTGACTTTTATTGAGTGCACAAGCCAATCATGGTTTTATAATAATTTTTAATGTGACACAAGTCCTGCAGTATATCAGTAAAATCGTCAGTTCATTAAAATTTTGCGCATGCTTCAGATGTGAGCTGAACTGCCTCTGGACTGCTGTTTGAAGATCAAGATTGCAGTTTGAAGCATTTAATTCCTCACACCACGCAACATGCAGTTGTGAGAGAGCAATTGATGGATAATTAGCATGTCAGAGTACCAACAACAACAAATATCATGCTCATGATCTTAGAAAGACTAATATAAGAGGGCAACTGTATGGTACAAATGTAGATCTAGTTATGCTCTTCAGTTATGATGATGGCACTACCTGTGGGATCTTTTAAGAACTGAAAATTGCCACTAGTTGTGAAATTTTATAATCCACTCCCAGATTCCCTCCAAGAGATTCCTTGGAAACTTCTCTCAAAACAATAAAACTTCTCCCAGAAAAGCCTAGTTAGGTTTAAAATTTTTGCCATTTTGGTGAAAACAGGTTGACATTCCTGATTTATCAGAAGAGGATGTAAAAAATGGTGAATCAATGTCTCAAAAGAAACCAAGGGGAATTTGCTTGGAGCATTATGAGGTTCGCTTACTCTTTGAAAATGTGATACAAGAGTGCATATAGCTTCCTGAAAAGCTTCAGTTGTTTATGTAGTTTGGATTAATTCATAAAATTTGACTCATGTGGGACCAGTACCAAGCTACTCAGTTTTTTTTTTTATACATTGTTTGATTATTGAGAATCTTGACTGAAATGTGTGGAAGCAATATACAACTCTTTATTATGATAGACCGCACTACTACTGTTGAGATGTCCAGCTCAGTCAGAAAAAACTAGTGCTTTGTTGAGAGAGAGAGAGAGAGAGTTGCTGAATATGGGGAACTTCCTTGGTTTTTTACTTTTTTATCCGGATTACCTGTGGGATTAAACTTTATTTTATTTATTTATTATTATTATTCTTGTTATTACCTTTTTTTTTAAAATATAGACACTCCTATGTTTTCGTTTTCCACGTAGTTCATTTTGAGCTTCAGATGTTATCATTATATTGTTGGTCAGTTATTTGTATTCAGCATGTTTTCATGGTTTGGAGCATTCATAAGATCAAATACAGCCAAATGTTTCTGCATCTGTTGAGAAAAGAAAACAGAACTTTCCCATATACCTAGCCCACAGAATGTGTATTCTATTATGACCTGGGTCTGTTAGGATAAAAATTGATCTCCATATATTGCAGACTTTATGTGCTGTTGACAAGGAAATATTGAGAAAGATAATATTTGGTTTTAAATTTGAGGGCTTTCATTTAAAATTGATGCATGTGTTTACTGGGTTGCGGCTGTACATTTTTCCTTTTTTATCTTTCATGATGCAGAACGGTATTGTTTTTGTGACAGCTTACTAGCATAGGTAACAGTCTTTGACATGTCCACAGTGAAATGTTAGAGAGAATATGCAGCAGCCTATATGATGTTTTCCGACCTTTGATCATTCATATCAATCACTTGGAGACATTGTCAGAGCTGTGTAGCATTTTGAAAGTGGAGATGATGGAAGAGCACATCAAGCAGAATCGTGAGTATCAGTGCAGGGTTCTTAGATCTACTTGGTCAAGCCCTTCATTTTAATTGCAGCAAATAGTTTCATCTTCCTGTCATATATATCGAGACATTTGATGAAAAAGGAAGATATTCAAAGTATTGATAGATACTGTCTTTGCATTTTCTAAATTTGGTTTTTCAAACTGGTTCCTTCTTAGCAACTATTCTGCAGTATGTTCTTTCATATTTATGAAGATTGAAGTATCCGTAACATTTGTTTTGCGCCCAGGGCAAATGAGTTGGAAGTTAATCTGGGAGATTTCAAGTTATTGCCGTTTTTAACTATTTTCTGACTGAGATACCAAAATGTTTTAATTGTTTTCCACAAAACAAAAATTCAGCCTTTTCTATCTTGAAAAGAAAATTTGGTATCTGAGTCAGGAAATAGTTAAAAACACCCAGAATGACTTCCGACTCATTTGCTCTGGGCGCAAGACATTTGCTGCATCACATTTGATCACGCACATTATATATGCACACACATATTTTTTTATTATTTTTTTAAAAATGTTATTTATAATTTGTTATTTCTTTTTCAAACTTTTCAGTTGTAGCAAAGTAAGATTGTTTTGTTTTTTTTCGTTTGTGTGTAAGAGAATTTTTGTGGATAGCATTTTGGAATGTGAAAATTATGCCTGGACAGCAGCACCTTGCCTACTCTTCATCAGTTTTCACTGCGAAGGGTTCTTTGTCATGTGTAATGTAAACATGGGACTTCTGAAATGTATTTGCCCTTATCCAAGAGGGCTGGACATCAGACTTTCCTACCTACAAGATGTCAGGGACTGTTGAGTCACTGAAAAAAAAGCAGGTTCTTATTTTTGAATTTTCCGATCCCTGACAGCAGATCTGAGATTCTAATCCATGACCTTCATGAGGTGAGATTTTTGCTAAGTAGCAGACACATAATCACAAGGTCATTGTGACTCCCCATAAATATATAATTGATATTATTTTGCTGAAAATCCCCTGGTTCATTTTGCATGTGTAAGTTCATAAATTAGAAAATGGAACAAGATGTAGAACATGGGTAATGTAATCAAAGATGAAAACTAAGTACAGTCGAGAAGGAGAAACTCTATCTTCTGAGGGATTAAAAAATGTGTTAAGGATTCCCTTAAGGGGGATCTACCACCTTAAAATCTAAATTTCAGAAAATAAACCCAATGCACAGTTTTTTGACTCAATAATATTATTTA
>JBCAUA010059673.1:0-20522 GCA_038406235.1 Peronia verruculata
GTAAACACCAATGAATGTAACCCCAATAAGGTCGTGGCAAGGGGAGGGTTCATAATATGAGACAAAAAAAAAAAACAACCCCCCCCCCCCCAACAAAAACAAAACCCAAAACAAGGTCTTGATAAACTCTAAGAGAGAGAATACAAAGAAAAGAAAATAGCTGCACTCAGTTTACGTTTCCTTGGGAGATATTTTTACGCGTCCTAGATAACAAACACCTGGTAGTCACCTGTTTTTAGCTGTTAACAGTAAAGCGTCTCGTCTAATCCTAGCAAATGTCTGGTGTTGTTTTGTTTTTAATTTAGAATCGAGCAATTAAGCTTTGGCGCACAGATTTTATTCTGAAAAAAACATGATCTGTACGCGAATTAATCAACGAAGTTCAATACAGCTGGTAGCATGACAATGTTTATGGGTTTTAAAGAGACAGTCTCATAAGCTACGCCGCATACATCAATAATTATGTTTGCGTGCACACGCTCGCGCGGACTTCTCTCTCTCTCTCTCTCTCTCTCTGTGCATGTGTCTGTGTGTTAAAATCTTTAAAAAAAAACAAAACTTTTTTGAATTAAAAAAAAAAAAATTAACATGTTTTTGTGTATCTGCCTACAAGTCTGTTTGTGTATCTGTCTGTGTGTCGGATTGTCTTTCTTTCAATATATCTGTCCGTTTATTTGTCTGTCCGCCTGTCTGTCTTTTGTATGTTTGCTCGTCTGTCTGTTTGTCACTTTTACTGATAATGATGTCTATTTGGTTGGCTGTTAATTGAACGAAACCACGATATTATGTAATCAAACAGTGTATGGATTGACGTACCGCAAGTAATGCATAGTATAATCAACAAAATATGGATTGACTACACTTTAGTTAGCGCTGAGTTACAAGACGCAGATACATGTATTTGATTTAGCTCAGATATGATAAATATCTATATTGCAGGGTTGAATAACAACCATTAATCACTTTTCAGTGATCATCTCAATGAGTAGATGACACGTTTATAGATATCCATAAACATATCTATGAGGCAAACAGGGTTTATAGCTCTATTTACCTGTAAATCTGATTTGCTTGTTTGCCCAGCATATGATTTGACGAATATGGAATTTGAAATCTATTTTGGCCTTGCTAATTGCTTCACAGAGTATTTATACGTCTCTCAGCCTTTGCTCGTTATTCGTGATAAATATGGCATGTTTCATTAGGACATAACATAAAGAAAAGTACTGGGGGGGAGGGGGGGGGGAGAGAAGAGAGAGATAGGGAGGGAAGAGAGGAGGAGGGAGCAGGCCATATATTATATAGAGAGAGAAGCAACTGAGATGAAAAGGTACGGCTGAGATAGCCCCATACGGAGGCTGAAAAGCATCGAAAAGATTGAATTGAGAGAGAGAGAGAGAAACAAAGAGTAGATAGAAGAATGAGAGGGAGAGAGAGGCAGGCAAGAGAGGGAGAGAATATAGAAAATTGGGAAGGAGGCCATAGTGGTAGAATAATTAGCACCTGTTTTGTTATACTGACGGTCGCCCTGTCCAGTTAGTGGTAAGGTGTATGACAACTGATGGTTTTTATAAGCTTTTCAACCTCCTGTAGTGGTTGTTATCTCAGCTGTCCACAACCGTGGTAAAAAAATAACATAACACTTTTGTGTTCTGTGATCAATTCAATCATTAAGATGTTCAACGTTAACTCCTATCCATGGAGACGAGACCTGTCCTCTTCCTTTGTGTTATTTGTCTCAGTCACTTCCTGAACACATCGCACCAGGTGCATATCGCACCACGAGAATTTTGCCGTTTCTGTTCTACACTTTCCAACATTGCACCGTAGCTACAGACCCGTATCCTACATAGCAACATAGTAATACACTAGACTAGAGAGCTCTCTGACTGGACAGGCTTTGCGCTGTAATGTTCTGAAGGGCTGACGCAAGGTTAGCATAACATTGCGGTATTACCGCTGGCGTGGTAACCAGAAGTGAAGCCATTCGCCGGGCTTGGCTAACCTACAGACAGTGACTAAATGGGTATGGCGTCTGCTCATGGAGAAAACAGGCCGGGAACGACTCGTGGGTTCTGCATTTGGGAATGACAGGACACGAAGATCGAAAACCCGCAGTTTTTCAGTGATTCTACGGTCCCCTGGCTTCCTGTGGGTAGGGAAGCCCGACGTCTAGACTTCTCGGATTAGGGCTAATATTATTTCGGAGGTCCCGTGTGTACGTTACGCACGTTAAAGAACCCTTGGCAGTTCAAAATCGATGGAAGAGTAGCCTGAGTGACGTTGTCCGGGCTAAATTTCCAAAATCCAAATTTCTACCCACAAAGTTTCTCAGCAAAAATTGGCAGCTTCTAAAAAACCGAGATAATCCTTCTTTCTTTGGATTGAAAGGCTTAAAAAAAAAAAAAAAACTATACGATGTACAACAAGTTACACTGTTTATCTTCTTTACCAAATCGCAGAGTTAGCCAAATTTAGTCGGAAGTTATGCACGAATGACCTGCATCGTTCTGTATACGTCTTTCAACCTCCTATCTGGTGGTGCTCTCGATTGACCTGCATTATTATTAATACGCAAAAATATACCGCTTGTTTCAGTTTTCTGTACAGACAGTGTTGTTCTTGCAACTAACATACACATGTACATGTATACACGATAATATGAACGGGGTATTAAAATGAATATTAAATTGAGAAAATAGACATACAATTATTTTTATTAGGCATAATCAATTTTACTTCCATTTTAAGAAAGGAAGTTTGAAAAAGTCAAGGATTGTCGGGACAGCTAAGTATTTAACCTGTGAGCCTGATCACCACTTGGTGAAGTGGTTATTGAATTTGTCACGATATGTTTCATTTTCATTTGGCTTTCGGGTCGAATCTTCTCTAGATAAAGACTTCTGTTGTCTTTGAGAGTGTGTTTATGTGTGTGTGTGTGTGTGTGTGTGTGTGTGTGTGTGTGCATTGATATACATTATACAGGGTTATCATAAGCTCAGCCCTCCCCACGTCCCCACCTCTCCCATTTTTTTTTTTTTTTCTTGTCTATCCTTTTTCTGCTTTTCCAGTTTTCTCTTCTAGATTTTCCATCCCCCCCCCCCCCCTAAAAAAAAAACATCGTCTCCTTCACTTCTCTTCCATTTTTCCTCTGTTGTTGTTGCTGCTGCTATGGATTGTTGTTGTTGTTTTTCCTTTTCAGGATTCAGAATCGACACTAAATATTTCTTTAAACTAGCCGGCTTGCTGAAACCACACGACGCGTTCATTTGACTGACTTTCGGTTTACCATAAAAAGAACAGAAATCTTCAGCATTCGAGTGCTGTTGTAGTCGTTGTTTTCTCTTTGTGCCTTTCTGAGAAAATCCTTTAGATACTGAAACTGAACACCACCATAACCAAGAAATCCTCTTGAAACCGTTTAATTTAAATTGACGTAACTCACTAGATCTAGTGTCTACGTAAATTTTAATATGTTTGAAAGAATAGGTTCGGAAGGTTTGGAACCACCAGTTAACAGCTTGAATTATTGCTCTCAAGCAAACATTTAAACAATAGATCTAATTCTGGAATTGCAGTGGAGTCACAGAAATTAAAAAATGCGATGTTTATTTGATTTAAACCTGTGGCTGAAATGCGATATAGCTTTGTTGTGCCATACGGGAGGTGTTGAGAGGCCAAGTTCACACACGTGCATTCTCACTCTTACAATGGCATTCACTGCAATGATTAAGACTGTGTAACTCACAGTAAGACAAATTAATGTTAACCGTAATGTATGTTGCCTTGAAATATCCCGGGAAATTCCATCTTCCCATGTCGTTGGCTTTATCTCGGCCGAATGTTTGTCCCACTTCTTGCTTTGATCTGTCACGGTGGTGGAAATCTATGGTTAAAATTCTTCACTGTCATGTTAGTGAACCTAGATGCCCTCCAAATAATAGCAGTAGTGGACAGTGTTAATGATTTAGTAAACGCCGGACGTATCTCCGCTTTGGGTTTTTCCCGAAAAATTGTGTTGAGTTGTACTACCCCTTTCCACGAAGCTGAAATAACTGTTGTTGTTCAGAGATCTACAGTGTCAGTGTCCTTGTTTTAATGGTCGTTGTTCAAGTTATTAAGATCATCATAGAAACATTGGCGCAGGAGGATTCAGTTCCTATCTCAGGAACATGAAAGTGAAATCTCATGTAAGCTTAGGTCTATTGTCCGTCTTTCGTTTAGCCGATCTTGAACCGGCTGTTTGAGTGACTTTTGTTCTTGTTGTAGTTGTTTTAGCCTCGTTTCAACTGAAGTCAAAAAGGACACGAGCGGACAGACAGATCAAAACAGGAAGGAAAAGAGAGAGAGAGATTTTATATATATATAATGAAAATGAGAGAGAGAGTGTGTGTGTGTGTGTGTGTGTGTGTGTGTGTGTGTGTGAAACAAGTTGATAGAGAGAGAGAGAGAGAGGAACAAACGAAGAGGGAATCAGATAGAGGGAGAATGTGGGGAGGAGAGTGAGAGAGAGATATGGACAGACAGAGTGACAGAGGCAGAGAAAGCGATCTGGATTAAAGAGTTGAATTAAAGTAGTCTTCCACTTCCCATTCAAACTGATCTTTAAAAACATAGATCGCAGCTGGTAGCCTAGAAGATAAGAAGCCATTTGATTTCGTTATTTCCGGCAATATTAAATTTAATAATTAGTTCCAGCTCTCCTCTCCGCCCGTCCACCCCCCACCCCTCCCCCAATCCCTACTGAAATATTCACACATAGTAATGAAAGATGTCTTACACAAAGTAAAGTTAAGAAGTAGTTCCAGCTCTCCTCTCCCCCTGTCCATTCCCCCCCCCCCCCCCTTTCCCCAATCCCTACTGAAATGTTCACACACAGTAATGAACAATGTCTTACACAAAGCGACGTTGAGAAGTTGTTCCGATGTGTCTGTGCATTTATTAATAGTACATGTATGTATGTGTATGTGGTAAGCTTATTGATCATGTCATAATATGTACTTCGAAGAGTCAATCGAAACACTTATCATTCGATGATAAACTATCACCAAAACTGCAGCCTCTGACGTTTCTCTGCCCGCTTCTGCGTCACCCCATCACCTGTTATTACGAGCATAATTAGTTCTAACAAGAACCATATTATGCGATCGAAGAGAAGCTCAAATACATGAATAAACACACGTCAGGGTCATTAACCATGACTAAGGAATATGAATAAAATAATTTAAAACGTGTTTGCCCGAAAAATTTAAAAGAAAAAAAAAATACAATTATTATTAACCCACAGATGTTTAATTGTAATGATAGGCAAATAGGCTAACAACTGGATTAATTAAGCCTATATAACCTCGAAATGCCACAGTGAGGCTGTTGTTTTACATGTAAAAGCCGGTAAAAAAAATATGATGTAATACTGTTTTACAGGCCTCGTCTTCAAATCTTCCTCCGCGACAGTTAGGTCTATTACGTGCAATTACGCCACATTTCACGCGTTGACAGTGAAAAGGGGCGACATCTTTCATCACCGGTACCCAATAAAATTAATTCAAAACAATGGGGTAGCAGGTGATAATAGTAGTCAATGTCAAAAATTACGTCTTAATTAGATAAATGATAATGAGTTGGTGGGAAAGGTTGTTTTACTATCGGACTAAGATGCCAAGTTTAGGATGTTTGTTATGTGTATTTCCCACTTCCCGTCACATGACCCAGCCTGACCAAGACCTACACGTCATGTTCTATAATAAGAAGTAACCCCCCCCAAAAAAACACTACGCATACCCAGCTGATAAACAGTCATTCAAAATTGTCATGCACCATCAGAATTGACACATCTTTTACCAATATATATGTAATTTTCGATGGAATTTATATGACGAGTGTAGAATAATTTTTGTTAATGGGGATTTATTTTCCAAAATATGGGATTATTTTTCTATGGCGCAATGATACCGTTGTTCGGTTTGTTTAGGGTTTTAGTCGTATGCTGGGGAAAGGAAGGTCTAGAGGTAACAACAAGGGGAAAGTCAAAGAAAGCTTGAGACCTCCCTCGTGAAATAGCGCTATATGTGGATTTTTCACGATATCTTAGTATAAACCGCTAGTGTATCTGTTTATTTCAGCTAAGGAAGGCGATGAGTGACCAGGGTCTTGTTGTGCTAGTGCAATTATCTGACGTAAACACACCAGAGCAGCCAGATCCCCTGCTCCTAGGATGGGAGGAACTGAAAAGTTGGCGACACATTGAAACCCTGGTAAGAGTTGATTTCAACCTTCTGAAAGGCAGGCGTTCTAGCCAAATGTAATCATGATTTTCCTAGACGAATGTGAAATGTATTGTAGAATAGGTAGCGAAAGAGGAAGATATAAATCTCTCATTATATTTTATCGTATATTCACGTCTGACGTGTAATTATCAACGTATCCTGGGCCAGCTTTTTATAGATCTTGGCTAAAGTCAACTACAAGTATAGAGGACAGGGCACAAACCCAGTACCGGTTGTGAAACATGCAGATTATGGGGAAGCCAAGCCAGTAGGCCTATATAATTTTTTTATTGGTGATAATGATAGATCTATGTTTTCTGTTGAGAGAAATAGGCCTAGTCTTAATAACAGAGAAATGTTTTTTTAGAGACTCCATTTTATGTTAATAACTTAATTGTGAAAATCTCAAGATTTATGGAAAGAGTTTGCTGTTCTTGAATCTAGAAAGGTACCCAAAGAGAAATTTATTTGATGGGTTTAAGTTAACACACTGACACATGGATCTCTATGTCTTTTAGACAAGAATAAAGCTCAAATTGTCAAGAATTAAGTGCCTAGTAATGAATGACATACAATTTTGTGTTTGTGCAACCCACTACAACCCACATAGTTTCAGTGTAATTTTTCTCTTACAGATTCGTCAGATGTACAGTGATCCACCAGAAGGAGTCAGAGTGTGTTACCTTGATGATGAAAATGACTGGGTAATTATTTACTTTTGTTAGATCTACTTCAGTGTTTTCTTTTAATTCCATCAGGATGTATTTATTAATTTAAAATAAATGGCTTTTCTCAGACTTTCTGAACCTTTCTGGCAGCCATGCCATGTTGGCATCTATCTAAGTTTAGGAGCAGGAAACTTTCATAATGGCTGTCCCTATTCGCAGTAGTACTGCGAGTAGAAAATGTGTGCCGGAGCTATTGGCAGTACTGCATATTTCCTACGTGCAGTTGTGTTGATTTACGCATGAAACCTACGATGTGCACGGCTTTTGTTATCATTACAGCAAGATGAACTTAAAATCAATCCTTGGACCTATATTCATTGCAGTCATGTGCCTAATTGCGATAAGATTTAGAATCTGATCATGAGGTCCATAGGGCTGAGGCCTAGCTCATAAGATCTAGATCTAGATTAAGCACGAATGCACACATGATCAAGGAATAGAAAAAAAGAAAAGAAAAAGAAAACCATCATGGGTAGGAGATCTGCCTTCCATTCTCGGCTAACACACTAGATCTAGAGTTAAATTTACATTCTGGATCTAGGAGGCTGAAAACATCTTGAACTACCCCCTAAAAAGCACAGAAATATAACAAAAAAGAGGTCGAATGCACAAATAATAGATCTAGATCTAATATAAAATGTGAAAAAAAAAAAAAATCTTCCAAGATCCGAACCTCCTATTCCCGGGGTGGTCGCAAGATCGTCACGACGATCATTTAAACATTCGGCCATGGAGAACACTACTGTACTGAGAAAATTTAAGTAGATGTATTATAATAAATGTAAATGTATTGAAGTTTGTGAGTGCACACAGTGAAGGTGAAATTGTGAAATTTTTGTCTGTATCAATGATCCACATTTAAGTTGAAGTTCTACGAGGTATCATGTCAGATTGCTCTCAGAAAATGGTGCTACAGTCAATGCGAAAAACAAAATTGCTGATTTTAGCCCCAATCGGGTATTATGATCAATGGCTTTCAAAAATTATTTATTGTTATTATTTTTCTTTTTAATTTATTGTATGATACAATCTCTGGGATAATAAATCCAACACTTTTATGACGGCAAAGTTATGGAAAATGCACTAGTACCGCAAATAAGGAGTGACTTCCCCTTGCTTAGTACTGCGAATAGGAGCACTGCGGCGTATTTGCGATTCGCAGTACTACTTCAAAAAGGCACTCCGTTTTATTATACACGTATTGCTATTCTTACTCTTGTCACAAAAGATCATATAAGTGGAGTCCACTTCAGATAAACTCACTTTTAAAGATGAAATCTTGGTTAAAATAAACTTTCTTCCTGGTCCCGATTGTTTCCTTCTTTTCCATTACCAATGAACGACTAGTTAATATAAACGCCGACAGTACAACTTCCGCTTACAATTTATAAACCAGTATACACAACTCAAACTCTCACCAAAAAGTATTTTATACTATGAGCCAAAGTCGAACCATGCGTGCTGCCCGCCGCCTTGATGATGTAAAAGGGCCATGTGTGCGGAAAGGGGTTGGGTAGGGGGAGGGGAATGTAATCTGGAAAGGGCGATGCTGGCTATCACTCAGAACAATGCAGTCTCTGCATGTGAGGCCTACTTGATGTTTTGCGTAGCCTTCCTTTCCATCACCTGTCATGCGCCCGTCAGCACCCAGTTGGTGTCGCCTCCCCCTTCCCAGCCCTAAACAAGCAGTATACGGTATCCTACCTTACCTACTGTACAAACAAATATGTACATGTAGTAGTTCTCTACGCTTCACACTTAGCCATCGAACCAATATCAACACAAAATGCTTAGCATTACATTCCAAAATGAAAATGAGTTTTGTTTTTGTGGTGAGGATCACTGAGACAGCTTATAAGAATGGGGGAGGCCACTGTATATATAATCCACCTCTTATTCTTATGTGAGAGGTTTTTTCTCTTGAAAATGGTTAAGATAAAGTTGTTGACTCAGTCCCGAGAGGTTTATCTTAAGCGGACTCCACTGTATATGTCAGAAAGCCTTCATGTGTCAATCATGTGTGAAAATATGTAAATGAGGCAATGTTTTTGGCTGAACAATTAATCCTTTTTGCTGCTATCTGAAAAAATGTAAATGTATTGAAGTTTGTGAGTGCTCACAGTGAAGGTGAAATTGTGACCTTATGCCTCCAGTCAAGTTTTTTGTCAAGAGAAGCGTTTTTATAAGACTTTTCTTCTTCTTTCTTCAGGTAGAGCTCAGCTGTGATGCAGAACTGGCAGAGGCAGTTTCGGTAAGCAGCCAGACAAGAAGATGAGAAATTTTGAGTTCCATTTGGTTGGATTACAAGGCAGTTACAATGACTGAGGCATTTGGAAGTGTTTGTGAAATCCGAGTCCAATTGTAATGAGACAGTTAGAATTTCCCGACCCCACGTCAAAACCGACTTAGCTAGGAAGTCAGTTAAAAGGTCCCTGTTAATGGATAATGCAGAACATCACAGGGACAGTGCATGATCAGATAGTGTATTGTCATTGGTCACCAGTGATAGAAAAGGGGATGCCGGATGCCCATCTTATTTACTTCTCTATTCCTGTGTTACACATGTTGGGAGTGTACACTGTAAGTAGGTGATATGCACGTTGATAAAAATGTAAATTTATGTTGCACAGATAATTTGCTTGAAATGTATTAACAACAAAGTGGATAATAATTCATATAAAAAATGGCAACAATATGCAATACCCAGTCATGACCTAGTTTTCTGTTGTCATTTATACATCCTCACCTCCCATCCCCCACTTCTGCTTGCATGAAAAGACTGGGCTTGCCTTGAACTGGGAACAAGAAGATAGATCTGGATCCAGTACTAGGCAAACATAGTATTACGTGCGCCTAGATCTAGTGCTATGAATCCCCTGCAAGGAGCTTCGATTACCTGATCCAGATCTGCACACAAGCAATATAGATCGAACAGGCTTAATAAATCAAAACAACACTGCTAGGAGGTTGAAAGACGCTTATAGAACACCTAATGAAAACACTTTGTTCACAATGTCAATTTATTTAATATTACTCGTTCATAGTGATCTTCTTTTGTATGCTTCCATCCTGCGCATCTTTCATTCATTAGATTTTTCCAACATAAAAAGTGATGAACTCTTTCAAAAATAGATCTATGAACTTTATATCTATTAGATGCAAAAAATGACAATTATTCACATGCTTAAGGGCACAAAACTGCCTTCTAGTACATAATTTGGACCTCAGTAGCTCCAGACACTATTGATGAGGAGGGTGTCATTGGAGACTTTCAAATAAGAGACATTTGTGCTTTCTGGGGCACTCTTGTGTCACCCATACAACTCTCTTCATATGACTCCATCCACTCTTCATCATGACAGATTATTAAATCTGCCTCCCTAGGTAGCATAAAAGAAACAAATTCTGCTCAGCATCGGAGCTCACGGTCTGTAAAAAAAAGTCACTGACCCATCCAGATAGAAAATACATTATATTATGGGAAATGTAAAAAAGAGAAACTGGAATATTGTAATGTGAAAGACTTTGCAGAAAGAAAAGTAAGTATATCCCCTTAGCTAAGCAGAATCAGCTGAAAAATGAGCAGATGAAACAAGAACTGAATGAAACTGAGGTGAAGAGTGCAAAATTGGAAAGTTTTAAGCCATAGAAAGAAAATGAGAAATTTAATAACAACACCGCCGCCCCTGCCTTTTTAACACTTTCCTTGTCAAAACATTTGGACACATCTAATGACTGTTCATGGTGTCTGTGAAAAAAGGTGGGAAAAAAAAGTTTAGGGAAGATTGAAATAGTTGACCTCAAAAGATACGAATAGAAGGTCCCTGAAACATATTTTCATCACTTGGTGCACATTTATGAATTTCAGAAACTTTTAGTATTGCACTTGGCATGCAAAGTGTTAAGGAAAGTAAAATCACACCATGCTTAAACTCAAGACTTGGAGCTAAAGATTCACGTGATGTGGTAATATATTCTCGCAATAAATTCGCCTTTTCCATCTATGTCAGATTTTATTTTCAGCAGTATTTGAGGATTATCAATGCCATATTCTTAGCCACAGGTCAGAAACTAAAAGAGCGATCACATTTCTGACTGCAGGAGTGGATTCTTCAGCAAAAAAATATAGTAGCAAGCCAAGTTTCATTCCTATACTCAAATTGAATACCAAGACATGGCAATTTTCTAGAAGAACTCACCATGAAAAGGTCCACTTTTTGAGAATATTTTTCTACAATAATAATACCCCAGTTTTGCCCACCTTTTAAGATCCCGTAACTATTTTATTTATGGATGGATTTTAAAAATTCAACAAGCATGTTGCTTTGAAGAGATAGCACTTTCCAGTGCACAAAGCCAAAACCAGTTAATTTGAAAAGGGAATTTTTCAGAAGCATTGCTATAAAGTTTTTACATCAGTCTTTATTGGGGGTTTTCCCCCCCCCCCCCCCCCCCCCCCAATGAGATTTAGTCATGAAATGTTCTATTGAGGAAAACATTTAATTGAAGTTTTGTTAAGTTCCCATTGCAAGTACAGTTTTAAAGTGAATATACTTGTATATGATAGATGTGGTTTAACCAGCATTAGGACAGAACAAAATTTTCTTTTTGTACAGGTGACTTATGCTCAGCGTGAGATCTTGCAGCTACGTGTGCGTCGCGTGGATGGTGAAAAACTCATCAATCTGGACAACACAGAACCATTGGTCATAGCTGATTCAAAGACTCCCTCAGACTCCCTGTCAGTTGGTTACATTCCATCTGCTAATCCATTAGATGAGCTGAAGCCTCTTGTATATCCCTACCCTACACATCAGCTAGAGCAACGGCTTGACAATGAAGATGAGCTGCCGGCATTAGTTTATCCCCACAAAGTACCAGGTCTTCCCCAACCTGCTGAGGTCAAAGACATGGATGTCCAAAAAGCTGCTGAAGCTGATCTCCTTGGAGATGAAATTTACCAAGAAGATGCCCTAAGGGTCTCCTCTCTGCCAAACTGGGAGGAAGCAGACAAGCTGTCAAAAGAAGAAAAGCTTCGTCAGCTGAAAATGTGGCTGAACAACAGTCCATTGGTTAACGAGCAGAGACGTCAATCCAGAAAGGCAAAAACTGTGACAAAAGAGAATTCTCACCAAGGCTCTGGCGATGCATCTAAAGTGGAACCCCTTTGTGCTGAACCAGGTTCCTTGGGCCAGTATTTTTACCCAAATCAGAATCCTTTTTGTTTTGATGTAGATCCTTATGAGCCACAAGCGCCAGCAGAGGCTGAAGTAGACGAAGATTCAAGCCTGACAGAAGATGATCAGTCTGATTTATTGCCAGAAGCCAGGACAGGAACAGCGCAGTTCAAGAAACCCATGAAGAAGCCCAAAAGAACCCTGAAGTCAAGGGCATTTGAACCACCCATACTGAGGCCTCATGCTTTGTATGATGGAGCCATCCCTTACCAGCATGAAACAGCACATCAGGGCGCAAGACCAATTCGCCAAACAGTAGATGAAGTCTATGCCAGCAAACAGCAGCAGAAACTTTGTGTGTGTGGCCATTCACCCATGGCCTGTACCTGCCCAGCCCCTGAGTCTGACAAGGATCAAGATAGGCAGAGTTCAGCTGTGCCACAGTCTAGGGCAACTGAGGAAGTTGCAACAAGTCATCCTGTACCAGAGCTCAGGAATATGCTGCAGATGATGGCAGGCGCTCAGTCTGGAGCCAATGCTGTTGCCATTGAAATTCCACCTGATTATTCTCAGAACTCTGCCATGAAGAAGGAAGAACTGAATACTTATAGCAGGTGGGGATATGTCTGAAACTTATCACATTGTATTGATATATTCAATCATTTGCTAATGCAGATCAGGAGATCATTGTACAGTTGTGGAATAGCTGAACTTGGGCTGATGTTATTACTTAATTTTAGTTGTAGTTGAAAAGTAGAAACTCAGTCAAGTTATCCCTTCTTCTAATTTTCATCAACTCTGACAGCCAATTGAGAGCTAAAATTTCAGGAGGGGGGCAGTTTTTCAGGAGATAAACTAATGTCCTATCCTGATTTCTGTACTTTCTCTTTCACAAAGGTGTTATTTTACGATTTGGCTAGCTGTCCATGTTGGGGGGATAATACAGGATGAGATTAGCTTTGTCTTCAAAAGGAAACTTTACCTACAGTTGAGGAGACACAGTATATTACGTTCATACTTGTGTGTATGTAGACAACAATATCACGGATAACATTAGAACAAGGCAGACTGAAGAAACATTGTCTCAGCTTGTATCACCAATGGCTGAAAAGAATTTCCATAACATTCATTATTAGTACTATAGTGTACAGTGCTTTGCCATTGTGATTCTTCTACAGTGGCTCTTGTCAATTTCAGTTGGGAAAATTGACAAAAACCATTTTGCATGAAATCAAAATTAGTCAGATGTGGGTTTTGGCTAAAAAAAATGTCATTAAATGAAACAAAACAGTGACTGTTAAATTAGGTTAATTGTGTAGTGGTTATTGTGACTGCTGTCTTAACTCAAAACTTGTAGGAAATGGGATTGGTGATCATGGAATGTCTGACAGTAGGAAGGACATTAGTGACCCAGCAGTTCATATTTTGCAAACTCTACCAAGCAAATCAGCTACGCTTGTGTAATGAATTGGGAAACCAATCGATGCTTCATTATATTATTCAGTTTTGTCTTAGTCAGGTAGATTCTATGCCAGGACATCTTTCTTGTTTCTTGCCTATGTGGATGGTTAACGCCCTGTTTCGTGATACTGCAGGTTTTCTACAGCCTCGGCCTCAGAGGAGACAGGAGAGGTGCAGAATAGAGACAGTGCAGGTTGTGATCAAGGAAAAGAGGTGAGATCAAAATTTAGTTGTTCTTTTACTCTAAAAAATAGGCAGTCTTTGCTCCTGGTTTTTGTGAGTGGAGAAAGTGCAGTCTTTTTTTTTTTTTTTTTTGTCTGCGGCTTTTCTTCCTTCCTTTTTCCTTTAACTTAATTACTAGTGTATATATTTGTTGCTGCCATACTTTGCTGACCAGCGAATTAATTTTTTTCATCAAAGCACAAGTTTATTTTCTATATAACTAAGGAAATATTCTGACAGTTTGGCCTTTTCTGTTCCATAAAATGTTACATACTATTAGCTCCATTTGTCCTTCACTCTCTCTTTATAAGGAAATTTCGTCAAAACTGGCAGAAAAGATGTGGCTAAAGAATGAAACAATATATTTTATTAATTCTTTTACAAAAGTCCTGCATATTTTATCAGATGGGGGGGGGGGGGGGGTGTTTCTCCTTTTAGAATACACCATCCCTTCCAACCTCCCCCCCAAGTGCACTGAATAATCATGTCGTCAAATTTCTTCAAGATGAGGAGGACTATGTGGTCATTCACCATATTTTTGATAACTGGACCTAGAATACAAAATGTTGCTTTCAAATGCTGTATGAATAGTAAGATCTTGTCATGGAAAGGTAGCTATTGAAATTAAAAAGGATATGAACAAAACAAGGTTTTAGTAATTCAATAGAATTGATGAAGCGTTTCAGTATTGATAATATATTTCTGAAGATTGTGGAGTTTAGCATTAGCTTTGAATTTGCTATAAAGAGAATTTACATTTTCTCAAAATTGGCTTGTAAAATACATTCCTTTTTGCTACAGTGGAATGTTTGTCCATTAGGGTTATGGATTGCTTTCATTCTGCTCCATCACTCTGCATTTTCATGGGGTATTACATTTACTCAGTACTAGTCTCTCCTTATATATTTGTAAGTTATTAGGTTTATGAGGTTATTAGATAAATGACATTGTATTGACATTTCATGTAAAAATTAGTACAGTGGTCTCCACCCAAGAACCTTCTGCCCAAGAGTCTGGTCTGCCTAAGAACCCATCTCTGCCTCTAAGAACCTGCTCCCAAATAAAAAGTGGGCTTAAGAGCCCGGTATCAAGCCAAGACACGGGAGCACTTATGGTGTAATTTCACATCATATTGTCCACTTGAGAGAAACACAGTACTAGATGTGCAGTAAAATGGGGACAAGTGTGGAGGGAACAGGTAGCCAAAGGGGTGAAAGTGGTGGTTGATGTATGAATGCATAACCAGGCCACATTGTGGACTGACCCATGAGCATTTCTTTGTCTAGCAACTCATGGGACAGCACTTGTGATTGACTCCGTGGATAAGGAGGAGTATGTTTAGCCTTCTGACTGGTCAGTTGTTTGCTACTTTGGTCGGTCTGTAAACACTTGAGTCACTCATGTGATTATGCATAGGGCAGCTTAGCAATATCATGTTTTCAACAATGATGTGAAAACTCACCCACTGTTTAAACAGCAGTATTGATGAAATTATACACAGAAAAAGATCAGGCATTGTTGGAACTAATTATAACATGCGCATGGGAGAGAAGGCTGTACTTATTCACATAGATAAACCTTTAACTAGTGGTAACGATCAACTAATCATAGTGGCGAAGACAATCTGTAGTCAGATGGTTTGTGTATCTTTTCAATTCTAGCCTAAGAGCCCGCTATTTTCGTCTTCCATTGACTGGGTCCTTAGGTGGAGACCATTGTATATTCCCACAGTAGATGGCACGATTTATTAGCCAAAGAGTAGCCATAGCCAAAAGGCTTCAGTACCAGAATGATTTAGATCAGCTAATTTGTTTTAGCCTCCTTTTTTTCATGCATTTTGTAAAAATAAAAAGCAGCACATTGTAAATGGCATATGACCTTGCTGGGAATGACTGAATGTGGTGTCACATTGTTTTTTCTAGAAATACACTATTTGAGTGCTTGTAAGCTTCCTGGAAAGCTGAGTTGTACATGGATGTCCCCAGTAGTTCTGTTGGAGCAATAGATTATAGAGCACTTAGAGCCTGGACTTATGAGGAATAGGCACTACATAAACTTCATCTTTGATCTGTGAATAAGTATTACTTCTGATTTGTCCTCCACAGACCCAGCAGTTGTCTGAGTCTCCCATGACTCACTCAGTCTTTAGTAATGGGCGTTCAGATTTTCCAGCAGATGTAGAGCATATGAACAAAAAATCCAAACCTTCTGGACATAAACATGAAAACCACACACAGAAATCCCACAGCAAACCAGACAAACATGAGAGAAAGAGAACTATGTCTCAAGAACAGTCACACAAAGAGCACTCCAAAAAATCACATGACAAGAAGGAGAGAAAGAAAGAAAAGGAAGGTGTCACGGAGGATGTTGAATCAGGGGAGAAAATCAAGGCAAAGCATGGGTCTGCCCTACAGACACGGGAATTTGTCAAATGCATGAAAAAGGTGAGAGCTCAGCTTGACCATAGAAGTGTCGGACTGATGTGCACAAAGATTTAGTTTCATTTTACATGAATTATGAATAGGAATGACTTTTCATAGACAAAATACCATAATTTAAGGTCCTATCTCAGAGCTCCTTCTAAATCTAAACTATCCCTTCCTAAACTGAGTAAATTTATCATAGCATTAGTATACTTTCCCTCCCACTATCTGCTCTGCTATTTCTAGGAATAGAACAGTTCTTAAATAGGATATTAATTGTTAGCAGCTCAAGTAGTAGATTTTTTTCCAAGCAGTTGTATTCAACTGTCAACATCTTTGTTTTCGGTATTAAATTGTCACAACTCAGCGTTTTCCATATTTCAGGGATGTCAAACTTCCGACTTTACTCAGAATTCCAAGTTTTTGGTTGTCACCGACTTTCCTACTTTTGGCCTGTCAACTACTGACTTTTACTGAATCCACGAGACAATCACGGTTTTATGATAATTTGCAAAACAAATTTATACAATGACAGTGAAAACCGGAAGTACGAAAGAGTTATCCTCATTCTTCGGACGATAGTACGACTGTTCGGTGACTGTTTGAAGATTGAGATTGCAGTTCTTAGCACTTAATTCCTCATATCCAACAACATGCAGTCGCACGAGAGCTGTTGATAGAAAATCAGCACTTCAGAGTACTGACAACAACAAATGATGTGTCCATGATCTTGGAAAAACTAGTGTAAGATAGCAGCTGCTCGTGATCTAGATCTAGGGATGATGGCGCATTTTCCAACTTTTTTATGAAAACAGTTTGACATCCCTGATATTTGGTTGCTCCTATATTCAAGCACAAGTGAACGCCTCCTCTTGTTTAATAACAGGTCTTATTTTCAGTTAGTGATTGATGTTAAACTAGGGGAGGATTGAAAATAAAGAACAAACTGTACAGTAATATAAGACTCAAACATTTCTGTTGTCAGTAACAAAAATCTGATATAATTATTATCCTGTATTCTGTAGATGCTTAGACTAAAGAAAAACAAAAAAGGCCAGAAACAGAATGAAGTGTGTTATGAACAAAGCATTTCATATTTGCTGTGTTTGACATGAAAGCTATGATTGTTTCAGATGAAAAGGGATCTGCATGCAAGTATTGTTGAGGATATTATACAAGAGTTGGATGTTGCGGTTTCAAGACTGGCACAACATTATCAAGACACTCTCCCAATATTTGATGAACTGACAGCAATACCTGCAACAGCCCCAGGTGAGTATTTCTCAGCCATAGTATGAGGAGCTCAGCTGTGAGTGGTTTCCGATATGAGCTTAATTTCTATAATCCCAGGTCTTTCTGTCTCTAAGAATATCAGCCATTTCCAATGAAAGAAAAGAAAGCAAAAGAAGGAGTTTTCTTTTTATGTATGTGTTTGGTTTTTTTAAAGGTGGTAGGTCAAATCCCTATCTGAGATAGTAATGTTCAGGATCTCCCCTTATCTTTAAACCTGGTTAAGAAAAAGTTTCTCATACACAAAAGAGACGAATCAGAATTTTTTCATCATTCTACTCACAAAGGCAGGGGTTCAGGAAGTTGAGCAGTTTTGCTAATGAGGTCAGACGGAAACCCCCCCCCCCCCTTTTTTTTTTGTTTTTTTTGTTTTTAGCTTCTTAGAAAATCAAGAAAACAAACAAAGAAATAAAAGCGAAAAGTATTTGTTCGTTTAAAAATCCCACTAGTTCTTCCATTACATACAATTTCATTTCCAGGATAATGGCTTGACACTTTGGAAAAATGTTTATATTGCAAAGTTGTTCCACGGATTTGGACACTGGTATAATGTGTACTTGGGGCAACTCTGACTTTGACCAAAACATCAGCATTATGACGACAGGGTTACTTTCTAGATATTATAGATTAAAAAAAAAAAAAAAGGATAGCCGTCTTGGACTGTCATTAACCCAAGTTCTCAGTCCTCGAACAAATATACATATACACATTAGCTGTTGTTTCTGGCGCTCTTAGAGTTCACATATAGCACAGCAAATGCGGTTTTTCTTTTTTTTTTGGGGGGGGGGGGGGATGACATGATGCAGGTTGTCGCCATTCAATGATGTGGACAGTTGTAGATGAATAGGTGGACAAGTAGTCAAACTTTGCAATCAAGGCGTTTTGTCAGAGCACGTTAGAGGCAGGAATATTGGTTGGTCTCTTCGATCAGACATCTCGATCGGCTATGCAAATAGTGCGCCACTTTTTCTTTTTTAATAATCCTCATGAAAACTGTTAGAGCGTTAATATGGAAGTTCTCTCGCCAGTTTTATGCCGCACATCATGCACTGTTTAGGTGAGAATACTGTCCGTTTTTGTCGTGTTTAGACTTGTAACTTCTGTGCAGCTTACCATAGCCAGTTTGGGGGGTGCTAGACCTGGCGCACATCAGCATACTGAATTCAGTGAATGTAGTTGTGACAAACTTGATGATTTAGTGACACCGAAATGATGTCCTTGTTAACGTGGCCAACTTGATGAACTGTGGACATCGGGATACTGTCTCAGTTTTTGTTATGTCAAACTTGATGGGTGCTGTACATCATGATACTGTTCGTTATTTCGTGCTTAAGTTGTGCACAATTATTGTCGATGTTGAATGAGTTATATACATCCGAGTACTGTCGGATTATTGTGGCAAACATGGTGATATGTATGTACGTCGGTGTACTGTCAGATTTGTTGGGCCAAACATGGTGACGTGTACCTCAGTATTCTGCCAGTGATATCGTTTCAGCGTGTGTGAAATTTGTACATCTTTCTGATTTTACCTTCCAGGGTGGTGAAAGTAGTCGTGTTCCGATTTCTCCCAAGTAGGGAAAGTTAAAAATTCTTCCTGGTTCTGAACGACGGGGAGAAAACGGTGTTGCCAATATCTTTAGAAGTATATTTTCTGTCTTTGTTTGTGTTGTTGCGTTTTTGATCTATTGATAATATATTCTAGGGTTGTCGTGGCTTTGTGCATGTGGGTGTGTATGTGCATACGTATTATTAATATGTCAATGGATGTACATTGATCTGATAGGAATAGAAAATGAGTTGTATTTGTTCCCCGGAGAGCAGCGCTTCTCTTATTTTTGAAACGAAGCCTGACTATCAAGAGTTTTAACGTATAAACTATACACACTAAACATTTTGTTCGTTTATTTATTCATTTCATTTTGATCTTTTCAGTGAAAGTTATGTGTCAGAGTACCGTATCATTAAGAAAGCCCAAATTAATGGGCCTCTCCCATTTCTGAAACAAACTTAGTCTGTCAAGAGTTTTGACGTAAAGGTTGCTCACACTAATCCTTTATTGCTATATCTTTATTTTTAAAATTTTAATCCTCTCTTAGATGTCACACTAATGTCACGAAATGCAATATGAAAGTGCAGACTCGATCTTCTTCTTCCCTCCCCTCCCCCCCGGCCCACCCACCCACCCACCCACCCACACACACACACACACACACACACACACACACACACACACACACCAATGGAATCTTCAGTATGTTTGTTATGAAGCAGGCTCTTTGCCGCTTGACCGTTGAACTAATCGCAGCTGTCACCCATTCAATATGGGTACATTTCGTTGCCTTGTTCTTTACATTGCCGTGTCCATTTTCCTTTAACGGCCGGTAGAGTGCTGGTAGTAACTTTTGAAACAAAATGACATACTAGGATGACACTCAAACAGGAACTGGAATTTGACAGCCTGAATATTTTTGGTGCTAAAAATACATCGCTGATTCGAAACAGTCGTTCGCGGATAGCTGAAAGGTGGGTCTAGAACGTAATATAAATTATTATTTCCTTGCTTGTAAAATATTTGTGGTTCGCTTTATATTGTCACTTAGCTTTTCTCAGTATGTACTACATATGCCACACTGGGCATTAGAATTTTCTTACTTGAATCCATTTCATCGGCTGTGAATATGCGGATTTACAGAAATTATTTTTGATTCTCATCAAAGAAAGACGAACTAAAAGGCAGGGTGAGATGAGGTAAATGAGGTGATGTGCCTGATGTTAAATTTATGCATGGCAATGTCCCTATGCAGCTAAATCACAATTTCAGTTAGGGTGTCACAATTGTAGTGGTAGTCGATCCAGCAGTTGTGTGTATGTGTTTGTGTGTGTGTGGGGGGGGGGGGGAGGGGGCGTCCTGGAGGTGATTTTTTTTTTCTTACTACAGTTAGGTTGTTT
>JBCAUA010059674.1:0-11356 GCA_038406235.1 Peronia verruculata
ACTTTGACACGGCCTGGCATGGTCAGATAACAAAGGCGGAGATAACCTTGCTCAAGGTTGAAAAGCCTAAACAAAATCGAACCGTGTGTGTTTTGTGTATACATTATTTTTTCATGTCCAGCCACTGGTGAAAAAAAAAAACAAACTAAAACTTGATTCTTGAAATCTGGCGCAGAGACATTTATCTCTCCGTAACCATGATAAGTCCTCTGGAAATGGACCTGGATCTGTCTACCACTTAAAAGAAAAAAAAGGCTATTCACCTTGTCAATGAGAATTAAATTAAAATCTACTTAAAAACTAGCTAGTCAGGAGACTCAGCTCCTCCATATACAGAACCAACCATAAGCGCTGTCCCATGCATTGGCAAAACGAGGGCAAATGCATGTCCAGCCTGATCCACAATCAAGATGTCAATTCCCCCATCCCTTTTGCACATAACATATGGATTTTCCAAAAAAAAAAAAAAAAATTCTTCTAAAGTGTCAATTTCTCTGTCAGTCAAAATTATTGTTGGATCTTTCAAAACTAAAAAACAAAAACAACCTGCGCCATATTGACTGTTACTGCATTGCAAAACTTTCTCAGTATTCTCTCTTATGTAAATGATCTTACCTAATCTCTTGAAGCAGCTGCATCTCCACAGCTCTGATGACATCCAGTTGGCAAGGCAGAATGGCTTCAGTCTGGTCAATATAAGTAATTGAGAAAAGACATATGGATCATGGTGAGACAAAATCTAAAAAATTAGCACTGGACTTGACTGAAATTTCCCTGGGATCACATAAATATAGTGGTAATCAATGCTTCATTCATTTAACATTATGAGCTGTCATGTGGTAGAAGCAGCCTGCTCCCTTGTTTAAAACCTAGGTTATCATTGTGCAACTCATGAGTATGACAACAATGTCAAACAAGGTAAGAGGCAGACTGATTCACTTTCAAAGAATCTTTATTGAAAAAAAAAAAAAATTGTTTTGAGTATTTATTCACAACGCGATTTCAGCAGTCTCTCTATATGATATATGGATTCGTTCCAAAATTCCATGTGGTAAGAGGCAATATGAATGAGATTAAAATTTTAATTAATAAAGGCTAACAATTTCTGCACAATGTGCAAAACCTGCATTTCTCCTTGAATGATAATACGGAGGGGGGGTGTTAAAAGTAAAAACACATCACTGATTTCAATGACCGAAATACGACGTTTGACTTACCTCCAGGAACCAACCAGCATTAGTTTCAATGCCATACAAGGCAAAGAGAGAGCACAGCCTGCGGAGCACTGTGACCAGCTGAGGACTTGCTGTCTTCTCCAGCTCTATTAAACTTTGTACAAATGACTGCAAGATGTAGGGCCAGCCATGAGCCTGAATTGAGGTAAAACGACTTTTTTTAAAAAAGGCTTGGGTCTAGTAAATTGTGAGACTAGATGATGCAATGGGTTTCCTCAGAGCTTAATCAAAAGTCAAAACTGCTACATTACCAAACATGCATTAAAATATTCTCAAAAGCCACAAGTCAGAAATCTGCAGAGTTTAACCATGTATCTTTACCATAATTTTTATTTCAATATTATGTCCTTAACAAAAAAGTTAATGGACAATTTTGCCATTTTTAATTTGCATTAAACAGTTTTGAAAAAGAAAATTCTGTCCCTGGGGAAACCAAGCGCTGATACTAAAATGTTCCCATGTGTTCTCTAGAATATTAAGGGCTATTGTGCATGTCACAAACAGAAAGTTAGGTGGGGAGAAAAGCCTTGGAAAAAGACAAGGATGGCCACAAACAGAGGGCTTTGCAGCTTAGTTATGAACACATAATGAAGCATGTGTGGGTTGTCTCAGCAATAACAAAGTGTTGGTTGTGGAGATTCAAGATTTCACTCATCCACTTCTTCAACAAGTCTCACAGATGAAGGAAATCTGAGTTTCACTCTCCTTACTAAGTCACACAGATAATGATGTTTCTAGCCCGAGATTATATGTTCATTATGATCTAAGGTGCACTGCTGTGTAACTGCAGAGAGAAAGAGCTAGCTTCTATGCTTTGGTCACGGTAAGCTTCAGTGAGAACAAGGCAATTTCCAGCTCTCTGGAAAACCAAAAATACAATAGTACCCTCAAACAATTTTTCCCATATTTCATGTCCTATACATCAGTTTAATAAACAATCTTCACACTGAGAAACATTCCCAAAAGTTGTCAAACTTCTTCATCATGCTATAGGGGGTTTATAGTTTGGGTTATTGATAAAAAAATTTTTTTTAAAAACTATATACTATTGGTAGCTGTCTCAAATATAGTACAATTTAGTTTCACCTCAAACCTTGGCCTAACTTTAGCGTATAAAAAGATTTTATAATGATGTAAAGCAAAGTGCAACAACTTACTTTTGCTGCTTTCACTAATGACACCATGTTCTTATTCCAAGCCTCCTCCTGTGGCATGCCTGACTCGATATCTGCCTGCAGTCCTCGAGCTGCTTGGGTAATAACTCTGAAGACAAAATGCCAGCAAAGTAAGCCTCAAATGACCAGCTCACTCAGGTGTCCCTCAGAGAAGATAGCTTACTCAAAAAAACAGTTCTAAGCCACTCTAGCAAACTAAGGAATGACATTTGCTTGAAAGTATTGGAAAAGGTGGGCTAAGGTGTTTTTTTCCAAATCAACAATGGTCATTTTATAACAAGAAATTATTAGTCTATAGACTCTTGCACTGCCAAGCACTTGGAACAAAGAAAATAGAGGTGTGCTGAAAAATTGGGTTGGTTGAAAGTTTAGGGGTTTTCAGGGAAATGGGTCACAGTAAGTGATTCTGTCAAATTCTCCTCATCCCCTTATTCATCTGCAGTCATAGAAGCTTGGTGTGCTTCCTGAAGAATTATTCAGTCTTCTGTGTCACATTTATAGGCTTGGGCCTGGGTCTCTTGGACATTTTCTTTTTCCATTCTTAGGCGTTGTCAGACAATATTTTCCTCTACCAACCTCTTTTTGGCTATGCATCTACTGCTCAGTGTCGTACAGTGTTAAATTTTAGAAAGGACAACATGTCTGAAATTTCAGGTGTTTCAAAGGTGCTAGAACCAACCTTCTCACCATAAACTTATTTGTTCAAACAGGACAAAGAGCAAGTTACTACTCCTTTAAAAGGACATACGGTGTTGAGACTAAAATATCAAAATTGTAGTTTTGCTATTTTCAGACACTTTGACCTCTTCTCATCATCATCAACGCTTTTTTTAACTTGTTTCAGGGTATAGGCTGCGAACAACAGATTTCCATTTTCTCCTATCCTGGACACTTTTCAAGGCATCTTTCGACTGAAGCCCTCCTCTCTTCAAATCATCCTCTGTAGGTCTTCTCCAGGTTGTTCGTGACCTACCCCTATTTCTCTGTCCCTGTGGGTTCCATTGAAGTGCATGCCTTGTAGTGCTGCTATATGGCCTCCTAAGGGTGTGCCCTATCCACCTCCATCTTGGTCATCTTCGTTGAACTTTCTCTATGTCTATTTTGACATCTTCTGATACCACAAAAATAACTGACAGGGCCAGAAACATAGTTAAAAATGGCACAAACACTGCACAAGAAGACTGTGTAGAGAGATTATGAAAATTCAACTGCAATTTTCTCAATATGTATGCTTTCTTGAGTTATTTTTTCCTAACACTTTTTTAATCCTGAACCAAATGACTTCAAATTATGAATATACATTATCCATAGCATGTGTTTCAAGAATATACATCCCTTTTTCTGTATTTCATTTCCGTTTTTGAAGAAAATTGGTGGATATTGGCAAAAATTTCACATCCGTCAATATATATATATTTTAAACATTTGTTAAAAATATCAAACGGCAGATAAACAATCAACAAATACATATTATCTTTTACATAGAGATATGTTATTCGTGTGCAAAATTTCATTTAAAACTCTAGGAGCCCTAAGCTTTTGAAAATAGCTAATTTTCAAAACACAAAATCCAATATGGCAGCATTATCATGGCAATTGGATGCAAAAAAACAACAACAACAACAACAACAACAAAAATAAATTTTCCACATTTTTCTTCTAATTTGGACATGCTGAATCTAAATGTGAAGCATACAAAATCCCTAGGTCAACAATTTGAAAAAAATCACTCTTACGGCCTACACCCCTCCTTATACAGTTAAATGAGATTTCAGTTATATACCATTCCAGTTGTCATGCAAACTTGTAAAAAGACCTGAGTTAGCTGTAAATTGAGTTATATGATTACCTAGGCTGTGGCCATGTATTTTTTAACATCCTGTGCTCAATGTTAAAACCAAGAGAAATGATCTGATATTCTATTAAAAAACAAGATTAAAAAAAAATAATGCCCAAGAACAGTGTTCTGACAATATTACAGTCTTGAGTTTCAAACTGTTATCTGTGTTTTAAGAAAAAGATGAAAGATTCACTTAATATTTCTATATGGCACACACTGTGAACCAAAGTGTATGAAAGCAGTTAAACTCAAAAATTTATCATTATTTTCATCAAACACATTTTGAGGGGAAAAAAAGATATCATTATAAAGCTCATTTAAAAAAATGTTTTTTTTTTAAAAAAGCCAAAAATAAGCAGTCAACCTACAACAATATAAAATTGCAAGAAAACCCCAATAGGTTTATGGACTCAAAAACTTCTGAATGGATCCATCTGAAATTTGGCACACAACACTGTTGCATATGTGTTTCTATGTAAATAAACCCGACAAAAGCTTATTATTTTTGACATAATTCTAAAAATGCCATAACAATTAAAATAACACAAACTCGGAAGGCTGTTTCATCCAAATTGTACATTCGACAGTATGACACATTCAAAACACGTTCTCTGAGTAGCATTCAGTTTAATCAACCAGAATATCAGCATTGAGGTGCGCATGCTTGCCGTACACTTAAGTCACAGGGCTATATATTTTTGAAACTTTCCCATGGAGGCTGTGGGTTCTCTAGTTTATAATAAAGAGAAATTCATGGCACAAAATGACTGTCACTTTTCATTCTCATACTATGATACAAAATGCAAATCTGTTCTTCACTGTTCCCCATCAGTTGAATTTATACATTGTGTTTGTCTTCATGCTGATAATGCCACCTAGCTAAAGAGGCAAAAACAATGAGAACTCTCCATTCAGCACATTTTTTTTCATTTGCCCATATTTTCTTCAATTACCCAGCAGTTTCATTCACATTCTTCATGGTAACTTTCTACATTACTATAACAAAAATGTCATACATACAGAGTCCACAACAAAAATATATCAACACTTTAGAAAGATGTAAGTTTGTATGCGAAGCAGCTTAGCATACAAATAAATGTCTGGAAGCCAACGGTCACCACCACAAGCCCATTTTGTAACTGCAGATGCCATAATAATTTGTATTAACTCTTGATGCACCAATTTAAGGGGAGGTGTGGGTCCTGGAAATAAGGTTTAGCGTCTGAAATATCGAAAATACGGTTTTCCTATCTTTATACACTTTGAACTCTTTTAATACCAGAAAAATATTGGATAGGGCCAGAAACATATGCTTTATGCACCAAAACGGCACCAACACCTCCCCACTAAATGACTGTATAGAGAGATTATGAAAATTCAATTGGGAGTTTCTCAATATGTATGATTTCTTCACTTCTTTCCCTAAGGCTTTTTTATTTCTCTACCCACTGCCTTCAAATTTGGAATATACATTGCTTTTTCTCAATTTCTTTTCCGTTCTGAAAGAAAATTGGATATTTGGTGGAAAATTGCAAAAAATTTACATCCATCGATATACATATGTCAAAAATTTATAAAAAATATTTTATGACTTATGAACAAAAAACAAGTGCATTTTGTCTTTTAGATAGGATCATATTATTCATGTGCAAAGTTTCACACAATTCTATTCAATACTTTAGGAGCCTTATGAAATAGCTAATTTTCAAAACACAAAATTCAATATGGCGGCACTGTCATGGCAACCGGCTGCAAAACAAAAATTTTGTCCACAATCCCCTAATTTGGACATGCTGAATCTGAATTTGAAGCTTAAAACATCCCTAGTTCAAGCATTCGAAAAATCACTCTCAGGACTCCACCCCCCCCTTAACTATTATCAAAGGGGGCTCAATAAAGGCTATTAAAAACTGACTGACATATATACGGTATTTAAAGTAACCACCTGCAGGAGGTTGAAAAGTAAAATAAATACCGTATGGTATGTTTTTGTTCTCTCTGAAATGTGAATTTCTGGCTATATGCTCAGGTGAAAAGAGTCACATATCAAATGTGATATCCGTGGAAAGGGAAATTTTGTTCACTTTAGTGGAAAATAATATAGTCATAATTCTTCTGTGTCAACACATTCAGGTGTAACTCCTGTGAACCCAATGAAATCCTGTTTACTCAATGAAGCCCCCTTTGAGGTCCCTCCAATATCTGATTGCACATTTAACAAGTAGTGGAGAGCTTTGCCTTACCTCTGGGCCATTTTCTGATACACCTGCAACAAAAGCTCTAAGTTCCGGCAATCTGCCTCAGACTCAATCTGTCGGGCATTGTCCATGGCCAGACCAAGATAGGCTGATGATCCTGTCAGAGTCTCCCCCGACAAGGCAGCTGCAACCTGCTTGAGGATATACCTGAAAGAAAATGGAACCGGAATCCGAAATCCACATGTTGCAAATCATATTTATTTCATTTTGAGGATTTGACTTTTCTCAATCATGATCTGCTCAGTTCTAAAGTTCAAGAGATCAATTAGCTTTTCAAGTCTTGGTTTAACTGTGTTCTTGTGTCTCCGTTTCATTTCTTGTATAACTCAAATAAGGAGTAGGAAATGTAGACAGCATTAAAATGATAAGATTTGAGAAAATTTTATCTTTTTATTACATCCCCTGTGCTCTTGGTGTAATTAACTGTAAACGAAATTCAGGACACATTTTTGTTTCAATTTTAGTTCTTTTTCTAGGACATTGAAACACTAACCATCACAAAGTTAGCGTTATACATATAGGAGGATGAAAAAAAAAAAGAAAAGAAAAAGAAAAAAGAAAAAAAAAAAAAAAAAACGGACTATATATTATTCATGTGTATTAGATCATATCTATTTCCTTGTGAAGATGTGACATTTTCTCAATCATGAGCAGCAGTTTTGACGTTGAGGAGATCCATTATCTTTTTCTGTCCTGTTTTAATGATGTCCATGTGTCTCACAGACATTGAATTTCATTTTTTTTTGGCAAGATAAAATATACCCACTTCTTTTTCATAAAACAGCTCTGATTTCCCAGTCACCTGTCAGACATCAAAACGCTTTATACTTGAGTGCAAACTTCTGAAAAATTTTCAGAAGGCTAATTTTTTTCATGAAGCTATTTATTTCATGAAATAAATAAGGGATAAATAATTTTATAATGTTCTATTGTTTTAAGTTATTTGGTGTAATGTCACTTAAACAATATGACGCGAATGAAGTACAAAGGTTCTGCTTTTTTTCTTTTTATTTTGAAATGAAAAGCAAAACTAAAACTGAAAAACTACAGTTGAAAATGTCAGATTTCTTCCTATAAATTTTGTCTACAATTATTTCAATGGCAGACAAAGTTTGTCAACAATCTTTTACTCACTCAATCCCTCGACCAAGATATCTCGGTCAGAATGAAGAAAACATTGCATTCTATAGGCACGATAACTCCATTACTAAGTTTGATTCATGTCTGTTTAGATTTTTTCTCCCCAAATCATTATCAATTTCACATGAGTACTATTCCCATCCAATTTCCAGTTGAGGGGTCATGGAATTGACAGCATAGCTTCATAGCTTCATTTCATGTGGGGAAATTGCGCATTTTATGAACCAAGTGAAGTTGGTCATTGCATTCATACACGGCATAGTGACTAGCACGATAAGGTGATCTTTACATGTAAACATGGATTTAGATCTAGATCTTGATTTTGATCTATTGTCTTGAGTACAAATACCAAAATCTAGATCTAGTCAGAAAATAGCTCTTTTTTTTTGTATATATGTTGTGGCAAAACCACAGCAACCACATATCCCATGCTGAATATGTGCCAGATACCACATCACACTGTTACTTGAGCCAAGTTTCATGATGATCAAGCAAAATGTTTTTTTATGCTGATGCTATCTGCTTATATGGATGAAACGGACAGAGCTGAGTGAGTTAATGGGGTACATTATCTTCCTCTTCTAAAACCTGATGGTTTTCTCTATAAATTCATTTATTATTGTTTCACCTTTTTTCTTTTTTTTTTAATGTTTAATATTCTGAGACTCGGCCAGCTTGATTTCAAAGATGGTCCCTAATTCTGGAACTTACCTGGCCGTTTGTTGGTAAAGAACTGTATTTTCACCCTCCACAGTAATCAAGGTCAGTCCTGAGACGTGCAGGTCTGGCAAGCCTGAGAGCATCATAAATCCATGACCTCCCAAAGACCGACGCAAAATCTCAACATGTTCAGCTGATATTTCCCCTGCCAGAGCTTTCATAAGTGATGACTGGCTATGAAACTGGGTATTGAGAAAAATAAAACACACTTCTCACTATCGTGGATATTCCATTTTAAATTTCAAGTCAAGATGTTCTTGAGAATTAGCATTCAAAACATTTGAAATAAAAGAGAAATGTCCTGACAAAAAATCAACGATAGATTAAATTGTGCCCTCAAAACTGGTATAATTGGTGAAACTAACTGCTCACTGGAATCATTCATATTTAATATTAATTCATCGAATGTTTTTTTTGTCCCAAATATATCACTTCCGAACAAAGAATTCAACAAAAAATCATATTTTGACTTCACAAATTATGGCAAACAAACACTTGCAAGAAAAATAATAATATGTCAACAGCAATGTTCACTGTACATATAATGCAATACCTCTGCTAAAATTGGTCTGTTTCCTTTCAGGAGTTCAGGTAATGCAAGATTGTAGGCATCTGTGAGCCGGCGAGCAGTGAAGAACAAGGCAAACATGGTGGCAATGGCAGGAAACAGTTTGTACTGCTGAGTCTGATAGTCCAGAATTTGAATTTCCTCACCACTGGAAACACAAATAAAGCCACACTTGTTTACACAAAGAGTGGTTATAACTCTAATGGTATTAGTAAAGGACCACAGTAATGCTTACATTTCTGTAATGATTTTAATATGAAAGAAAAATACTATACTTTATTTGTCCATAAGGTGATGTGTTGTAACAAGAGTGAGATATGCAGAAAAATGGAATAAAGATGTGCATTCGTGTTAAGAAATAGCTGTTTTGACCTAGATGCCAAAGATAAAATGAACAACTTGTGGCTATATAAATGGAAAGTATGATGAATAAGGCTTAGAGTAAATCACTCCTTTGCTACCTCTAAAGCTAACCTCAAACTGTTGATAGAAACTGTCTAGATTTTAGGATGATTCATTAGTCAGGTTTAAGAAACAATAGTTTATGTCTGAGAAGTACAAATAAGGAAGTCCCCATAGACTTTGATCCAATTTTCCAACCTCTGACTAGGATTCCATATTTATAAGCAGAAGCTTTTCATAAATGCCACAAACTCGTAACCGGCAGACAATGTCACTATAAGAGCCAAAATCGGGTGTATAATCTGCTTGTTCATGTGATAACTAGTAACACTGAATAAAAGTAAAGGATAAATGTCAGTTGGCTAGTATAGAGCACAGTGGGCAGGACTGAGTGCAGATGAAGGTTAGCGGTAGAAAGGGTGAGGGAGACTGACTATATTACTGATGTCTAGTAGAGGGCTGTAAAACTGGCATATCAAAGAAGTAATTAAACCGTATTATACCTTCAAAGCACCTGCAAAATTAAATATTTAGATGGTAGAGCCTTTCAATCAGCTATCCCACAAGAAAGGTATTTGCTGATATTTCTTATTATCCTGATTTCTAGTAAGTGATGGTACACAAGTATATGTTGTGGAAGAGACAAAAGAATGACAAAACACATTCATTCAACCTTCACATCTGATATGGAATGTGGCTGTGACAGGTTTTTTTGTTTTTTATTGGGTTTTTTTTTTTCCTGCCCAGGCCAAGTCCACATGATCACTTGTATTTTGATTAATTCAATCTTCAAACGCTGCAGTGAGACTTGGCAGTGATAGGTTATTGTGCCTCTCTCTCTTAAGCTTCAGCACCTATGCAATTAAGGTGAACATGATTGGCTTTTTTTCTACTCACCCTGGCTTCAGAGACAACTGTCTTCTGACAGCACTGTATCGCACAGCTGTGGTCACACCCCAGCTGAGCACACCAAAAGCCCAACGAGTGATCATCACACGGACATACATCATGGTAGAGTAGTTGGACTTATCTCCCTTCACAGCATGAAACTTTCCATCTCGTGTGACCTGTAATGTGACCATCGCATTTGGGGTAGCTAATATCTGCATATAAATTATCAAAAAACCTGTGCATTTTTTATGGAAACTGAACCTGTATGTCAACCACTAAATTAAGATAAATCAAAGAACTTTTTCATCCTTTGGCCCATGTCTAGTTTGAGAATCAGAACTGCTTCCATGACATCTTTTAATTTTTCAGTCTTTTAATTTCAGGTCTGTTTGAACAATATGATGAAACAAAACAAACAAACAAAAATTCCAAAAAGATGGTAGTATCAATATCTTCTGATTCATCATTAAGCATTTCAAGTCCAGGCACAAAACATGTAAATTCAGGCATAATTTGACCAGATCTGATTTCAATTAAACTAATTCCTTTTCTCTGTATCACCTTTGTTGTCAACCCATATGAATATTATACAGATATGAGTCATCTGTTTAAATACATACATTTGATTTATTTTATGTAGGATTTAAGAGGTACAAGAATTGTACTTTGCAATTAAAGCATAGTTACCACATGAAATCCCATGTGCTAGAAGTGACCATATATATTGTTTACTGTAATACAAATCTATATCTTGTAATGAAACAGTTACTGATAAACACATTTTTTCACTTTGTTTATTGTAGTAATGTTTTGTGGACAAATTTATTGAACACTGTCTATTTTGACCACATCAGCAATTGAGCCAAAATGGTAATAGGCCATTCAAATCATGTCTTGCATCTTTCTTTTCTCCATCATATGTAATCTGTTTGGATGATATAACTATGGCAACTCACCTGTGCTGAAAAACTCAACAGCCACAAAAACGATAGTGTCTTCCACATAGACAAAGATCTCCTTCAGATGGGGGGGTGTGTCTACACAAATATTAAGCTGTCCTAAATAAGGGGGGGGGGGGGGGGGGGGGGGGAGAAAACCCTGTTTTTGTTTTTTTTTTGGGGTTTGGT
>JBCAUA010059685.1:0-11356 GCA_038406235.1 Peronia verruculata
TCCACCCTTTCTTTCCTTCTCTTCTTCTTTCCTTTCTCCCTTTCTTCCTTCCTTCCTTCCTTCCTTCCTTCCTTCCTTCCTTCCTTCCTTCCTTCCCTTTATCGTACTTCCATTCTTTTTTTTATCTGTATTTGCTAATCTATTTTCTCAACATGTGTCTATTAAGTCTTTCATTATTATGTTTAAGTTCAGTGATTAATCTTCCTGGCCTCGAGCTATCAAAATTGCCCCGCCCCCTCCCTTATTTTCATATTGTTATTTCAAGCTTTGTTACCAAAGATATATGAGACGCTGGATGTCGTAGTCAACGATTGTCCCCCAACATTATTATACTACGCACTGGTTTTGACAAATGCTTTGTGTCTGACTGGTTATATTAATCCTACTGGATTCAAGAAGACAATCTTGTAAACACACACAAACGAACATACACACACGCATATACACACACAAGTTCACACACACACATTTTTTTTTTTACATTTGCAAACTGACTTTCTTTTCCGAGACAGCACAGAATGTCATACCAAGATCTTTATCGCATGCAAGATTTCACCTGATGTCATACTAGAATTAGGCCTTAAAATATCATTTCCTTATCGTAAACAAATAAATGTAGGCCTACCGAATCCCCTTATAAACAGCACACAGTGCAAAACTACGATACTATTATTAAGATCAACATTTCGTGCCATTTTTGGGCCTAAACTATCATCTCTCTTAAATAAACAATATTGAAACGGATTTCTTTTAAAACACCATAGTTTTACAGTGTAATAAACAGATCACATTATTCAAGATCGCATTTTATGTCACTTATAGATAAAATGTCATTTCCCCTAAAGAACTGTAGCCTACTAGTCCTAATAAAAAGATCGACATCTGATGTAAGTTTCAGGAACAAAATTATGCCATTTCTTAAGTATGAACAAAAATCTCATGATGGAAATCCAGAAATGCCAGCAGTCTCGACTGAAATATTTAGGGCTAGAGATAAACGGCAAGACGCGAGCTCGATGAGAAAAATAAATAGGCCAGGAGGAGAGGGTGCGGTTGGAGGGAGGTTAATGCCCAGGACGGGGAGTGCCCCTATAGGAAAAAGAAGGGAGGGGGGGGCGGCAGGGAGGGTTATTATGATGTTGATTTTGGGTGAAGTTTCACTGTTCAAGATTCAAGGTCAAGTGACATGCCACATGCCTGTTCCATGATGCGGGACCAGTTTGTGCATCCGTGTCAATTTCGTATATATAACCCTATTTCAGGATACGAATACGAAAAGAGACATTTTGTATGTGTAGATTTTGAACGTGTTGATGAAGACTGACAAAAAAAAAAAAAAAAAGAGTAGACGATACAGTTTGTGAACACACCGATAGGTAGAGAGGCTATTGGAGAGGATAGAAAGACAAAAAGACTTTGAACGTATTACGGATGACTGATAGAAATAGACTGGACGATATGGTTCATGAACAAGCAAGCTATAAGAGGGAAAGACGATACTAAAAGGTCAGAGACAGAAGAACAGAGAAATTGACATGTAGACTGAGAAACAGTCACACTGATAAACAGACAGAGGAACAGTCAGATTGATAAACAGACAGAGGAACAGTCACGTTGATATACAAACAGAGGAACAGCCAGGTTGATATACAAACAGAGGAACAGTCAGGTTGATATACAAACAGAGGAACAGTCAGGTTGATGTACAGACAGATCTATTGTTCTGATGGAAAGACAATTATCAAACCTGTAAGAAGTGAACAAACACGTAAAGGCCATAAAAACAAAGACGAGAATGAATCTGCCCTGTAATTATGTGCTCGAATGAGAAAGAAAAGAAATTGTTAATTTTTGTTTATGGTGTTTTCCCGTTATTATAGCACCCTTCCTTTACCACGCACCGATCGTTTAGGACTCTTAGCATGTCGTTATCTATTACCACTGAATAAGTAAAGCGTGCAGTTCCCTAAGTATAACATAATAATATACATATGATATATCTACCTCTCTAGAGAAGCCAAGTCGAAATATGCTTCTAAACTAAAATAACAAAAATGTTTACGTGCATCTCATAAACATTCTCTCAACGCTGCTACAGCTACCATTACTCTTTTTGTTCATGCAGCAATTGGAAGAATCTTCTGTTCTCTGTAATAATGTCGTTATAGTAATTATTGGTTTTCCTCTCCTACCGTTGCACCGATGTAATTGCTCCTGCCATGGTAACGATTCTGTGAACGGCCAATAGCAGTATCTGCAGGTGAAAGATAACGTAAGAGTGATGGTTTGATTTTTCTCACTTTGTTGTCTACGTTATCTCGTTAGCTCATTATTTTGTGACCCTCGGTTCCTCAGGTTTGAACGTATCAAAACAGACAGAGCTGCGGTATAGGCAGATCAACGTTCCCTTGTGTATAGTTATCTCGCATTTCGAGCTGCTCCACTTGGGGACGACTAGTTCCATTTTCGAGTGGTTAATTCCCATCAAAGGTTTCAATAATAATGGCCTTCTTCCGTCTCAGGTCAGAACCTGATTTCCGAGGTGTGAACTTGCGACGAGCCTCTCACTTACATAACAAACGTCATGCAAGGCGCATTCAACATTCACCCAACTGAACTCGCACGAGCCGACACCTGCGAACACTCCTTCATTATCTAACAACTTCATGTAAAGAAGCTCGTGACAAGGGACAAATGCACTGACTAGTGAGAGAGTTAATGAGACACTTGAAAAAAAAAGGGGGGGGGGGCAGAGAAATAATCCACTTCCACTACTTGTCCTGCAAGTTCCCCAACTATAAGACAGGCTATAGCACTGTGTGTCCTGGTCGAACAATGAGTCAGTATTACAATTCGAGCACTCGTGGGGAGGGTCACCTCAGGTCTTCACGGTCTCCCGATGTCATTCGGGAGTTCAATCTTTCGCAGCTCTATGGCAGATTTTAAAACTCAGAAACAACTGGCTTTTTGATATCAGGAAAAAACAAAACAAAACAAATAATAATAATAATAATAATCATAATAAAATAAAAATGAACATATCAGGCTAGACAAATTGAGGCCAGTGTTTTATTAACTTCCTTTAACCTTAATATTTAAACAACAGCAATAAAAGAAAATAGGTCAACAGACAAAACAAAAAAAAAGGTAGTGTAACTGCGTTGGAACAGAATATCAACAGGAAAAACAATTTCTGGACAATTAAAAGCACAGGAATAGCTGCCTAGTATACAGATAAATGGGGTATGAGAATTGATTGCCCTGGGCCACATATCACAAGTACAATGTAAATCTATATCCGAAGTGTATTTTGAAACAAAATCACACACACTACTCACAAAGAAGATACAAATTGGGATGGACGTGACTCGGCCATCCGTTTCTAACTATGACTGTCTGAGCTTTGCTTGAACGAGATTTGTGGACAATGTGGATGATTGTTCCTAAAAGAGTTCATCCTCTTTCAGATCACCTATGCTTTTCTGTGGAACCCATGAGTTAAGACTGAGTTAGGAATTGTCCTTCACCGTGCTGATTTTTTTGTTTGTTTTGTTTTCCTTTTGTTAGAATAGTTGATTCAGCAAGGGAATTTCATTTGATCTGAAGAATAACTCATTCGTATCGTTTTACGGCATTTTGTCATTTTCACGGAGGCTCGGTTTCTTTTGAGTATAATCATTTTATAACTGGCGACACCTGCTCGAGAGTGGTACGTTTTTGGGTTTTTTTTTTTTTTTTCCCATGAGACCCCAAAACCTTATTTTTTTTAAGTGGCTCACCCAAACAAGGAAAGAAATACACGCATCTGTCAGTTTTTCATATGAACATATAAATAAAAATACTAACAAAATAGTAATAATAATAAAACATCGCATTTATGTAGCGCTCAATCTGGCACAGCCCAGGCTCTAAGCAGAAGGACCTTACAATCTATTATTACACTCCGATAATTATATGTCAGGGGGATACTCACTTACCTCTCGGCTTCCTGGAATACACACAAGACGAGTGTCCGTAAGGCGTTCAAGCCATATAAATCCTACAATAACATTCTCAGTCTGGGTACCAGTTCTAACTCTAATCGAGTCAGGGGATAGGAGGTTATTGTCTTTTCTTAAGACACGAATGTCTTGACTCGTTAGGATTCAAACGCAAGAACTTCAAAATCTCTAGTCCGAAGATCCAACCTCTCTGCCAACCTCATGGCTCAGGGTCTGGGTCGAGGCCAGGATCACGACCTCAGCGACCCTCTAGTTGTTGGTATGCCAGACGTGTTTTTAAACTGTTTCACCACTAAAAGTAGGGAATTTATGTAAATGAAACAAACATTGTGCGCCCAAAGCTTGACTTACTTCTTCCTATTTCAATGTAACAGCCGGGAGAGGTGAGGGGGGGGGGGGAGGTTGCATATTTGACATGCGGTATAGGAATGACGACTACAAACAACTGACGAATGTTAAAATCATACTGTGTGTTTCATGTAAAAAAAAAAGTACAGACCAATATTCACTCAACACAAATTTTAATGATCCCCTAAAAGAGAATTTAGAAATTCCACTACCTTTTTAGGACAATACAAAAAAAAAAAAATGATTAAAAACTTTGAGTGCTGAAACATTGTAGAGATTAATTTTGTTGTAATTTGTTGTCTGATTGTAAAGACATTTCATGGAAAGCGTGTGTCATACAATACCACTAGGTAGGCTACACGGTCGTGGACGACTCTCTTGGTTTTGACAGAGAAATCACTCGCTTTGATGAGGTACTGTTTCGTACATTATTACATCTGTTGAAATAGCACTTCTCCCATCATCATAAATTTAATGTACCCGTTTAAAGACAGCATATTTGTATTGCTGCAATGAAAAGCTATGGCCTGTTAAAACCGTATGATCAAAACAGTGTTTGGACCAAGGAGATAGCATTTCCAATATTTCTTTGTTGAAGGAAAACTTTCTTCACTCTCTTTAATCTAACGGTCTAAATGTAACATGTTTTCTAGCAATTAAAAAACGGTTATATGAATAGCTGTATCTGAATCTGTCCGCGTTCCATCTTAAAGTAGACTGCACATCTCCAACGTATTGACAACAAATTACTGTTTCACAAAAGGAGTCCTGCTCTGTGTGTACCTGTTCAGCCAAGCGAATGCATAGGGCACTTTATGAAACTACTGGCTTGTATGAAAGACGATCCGCTCCGTTGTTTTGCTTTTCAAAGAGTTGTACATACAGTGAGATTAAAACAACAACAACAACAACAACAACAACCAGAAAAAAAAAATCTCAAGTCAGAAGAGAATAAACACATTAACTCTTTCAGTGCATGATCGTTTGTATGTAGACCTATGTCTATTCTTTCTATTTCGTACAAGCATTGGCAGCCGTTGTTGTCTGCTAAAAGAAAAACAAAAGAAAAAAAAAAAAGAGACGTTGGTATGTATGTTAGTTATACTGATAAAATCCTGAGGGTTAACTGACTAAATCTTACGACATCCAGATCTCTTACAGTTTCAAAAAAAAAAAAAAAACTATTAATAGATAAACAGCTCAATTAGGACATGTATAATATCGTCCTTGAGTGCTTGCTCGTGTTCTGTTATCGGGTCGTAAAGTATATGAAAACATAAATGCATGACCGAATTGTATACTTGAAATTATTTGTTTGTTTGTTTTTTTCATATTACCAGTTTATTCCCCGAAATGATATATCTCCTCAAGGACAAATTTAATAAAGTATTCGTATCGTTTTTGTCGCTTGCAACCACAGGGTTAATAAAATAATTAACAGTAACAGGATCACACTGTCCTCCCAACAATAATGTACGTAACCTCCTGTTATCACAATGCAAAGCACCTTATGAATGTGGGACACATAGAAAGTAAACACACACATGCAAACAGACACACTACACATACTAATATAATATAATAATACACACAGAGAAGAGAGATAAGGGCTGCCAACCTACAAGATAAAGCATGCACAATTTTACATGTTATCGCATTAACAGTTTTTGTACTGGCTTTTGCTTCTTGCGTGAGTTGTGTGTGTGTGTGTGTGTGTATGTGTGTGTGTGTGTGTGTGCGTGCGTGCGTGCGCGTGTGTGTGTGTGTGTTTCTCGTCATTTTTTTTTTCTATGAAAACACCACTGTAAAACAGCTGTGAAATAATCGTTTTTCAAGCCATACACCATACAGCTTCTTAAGTCTAACTATCCACCGCCTGTTGTGTTTTTGCTTGTTAAACTGACAATCTATCGTGAGGATCGATGAAACGGATCTTGTGCTGAGAAAAAAAAAATGAAAATTAAAGATATCTTTGCTTATTTTTTAAGATGATATAATTTATAACTACATATTTGTTAATTTCAATATAGATGAAGTACCAAAATCTAAGGAAGGTCCGTGGTCATTTTACATCATATCATAAGCCCCCACGAGGAGCGGTTTACCTCAATTTTTAGAAGAATTTAATCTTAATGAAGCTCTTTTCTTTTTCCTTAACAACCTATTTTAATCCTAGAAGTGCCAAAGAACTGATCCGGCCAGAGGCTTGCTCATCGTGCTTTGTACTGAAATTCCTTCCCAAAGGTATTACAATGTGAAAACATGACACTCATACTGTACCCCCTTGATGTATCAAGTGATATGTCTTGAACTACAAATTATGATGTATACTCACGAAAACTCGATCTGCCAACAGTTTCTAATGATACATTACAGGTTAATACATAGATAACACAATGTAAACAAGAGATCTACCACAAACTGACATTGCCAGTGGATACTGTGTTCGTGAACAAGACAATTTAAATTCTTGTATTTCATTGTAATATTTCACAGCCTTGTGTTCTCGATATAACTAAGTAAAGGCAATAAGAACATGTAAAACAGACTAGCAAAACAGGCAGACAATTTGATTTAAACAACAACAACAATGGATGAGGTTGCTATCAGCAAGTTTGCCCACAAAGGACTTATCAGCGTAGTTTCGGTTACTTGCATAACTAACCACACTCCGATTAATTAAACCGGTTTTAAAACCATTGAGAGTTTAAATCCATGGGAAGGTTTTTGTTTGCTATGTTTCTCCATAAATCAAGGGAAACGTTCTTGTTTGCGATGTTTCTCCGCGTGATTGACAGAGAAGAAGAAGGAGGAGAAGAAGAAAAGGAAGGGGCAAGAAGAGAAAATAATATAGGCTGAGAATTCTTTCGCAGTTTTCTGAAGAAAATCATTAGGCCCCTATAATAATTCTACAGTAGGCGAAAACCACAGAATGTCTTGACTCTTGGCTTATCGTACCTGTCACGCTTTCTCACTGTCACGGGCTTGGGAAGTAGGCACACATTTAAAACTGTGCACTACAGTATATCTAAACGCGGCAAAGACAGAAGCGCTGAGCGTACAATCCTGGCACACCTGTGTCGTTTGCCGCACAAAATCTACACACAACAAACACGATGACACATCACGAACATCCCACATACCAAAGTATCCAAAGACAGTTCCGAATGCAGCACATGAAATTTTCAAATCCCTTCCGAGACGGCTACATTGGTGACGCAATATTTAAATATCCACACACGATCTACATGACAAGAGGGCTATAGTGACCACCGCACGGGGTCGGGCGGACAGCTGTCTAGTCCTGGATGGACAATTCAGAGTGGACCAGACGAAACTGTCCGGAGTCGCTGAACTGACCGGCTGACCAGCGTTAGCATTTCTCTGACAAAAGGTCAAAAGCCCATAAGCAATTTTAGGTAGAAATCTTGTAATTTGTTTCATAGAACTTGAAGTCAACCTTCTCAAAGAGACTGTACATAATATAAAGTAACCTCTTTGGGCAATACTGAAACTGACTTATCTCATGGAATTTTGTTTTAAACTTATTTTTATAGTCTTGACCTTTACACATGCCGGGATGGTGGTCTGTTCACACAGGGGGCTCACACAAATTACTCAAGGTTTGCATAACTTTTCGCAGTAATAAAGCAGTCATTCTCATGCCCTATTCTAGTCTAAAATGTCATTGTTTGCAAGTGTACACGTTTCATCATACCTGCCTTGCTGTGTTATCCAGGGATATCAGAATCTACTGACATTGTGGAGATGGTCATAAATTGCTTTCCGGTGTTCTGTCAGCGAGCGGACATACGGCGCTTACCTGAAGTCGTTGGTCTTCGCCTACTTCCAGTTCACGGACTGTTTGGCCGGGACAGGCTGAATGCAAACTGGAGCACAGGATTTTTTCAAGCTTTTCTGTTTGGTGGTGTGTCTTAACACTAGGCCGAGCTCCACTCTGTGTGCACCAGGGCAGACCTGCTAATCGCGATTGTGTTTGAGTAATCAAGGGCAGGTAGAGCTGGGTCTATGGTAGCGAGGTGCTGGAGGATCAAAGAAGTCGCCATATTGTATAAGATTCGTTACTGTTTTTGTTGTCGGTTTCTTTTGAGCCTGCCCCCACATTGTTACCGTTGGCACGGGCAGAACTTCTATCTGTTCGAATGTATTACTGTTGTTAGTTATAATGGTTCATGCTACTGTTGTTGCTGTTCTTGCTAAAGATGCTGTTGTTGTTTTGTTGTTGTTCCATTATCTGACAGTATGGTTTCTGTTGTACTGACTACGTGTGTCGTTGCTTTTTCTTTCTTTTGTTTACCTGTCCCTCATTGTTACTGCTGGCAAGTGGGAGAACATCTATCTGTTAGATGACCCTAGCTATAATATTGTTCTTTCTATTGTTGTTGTTGTTACTGTTCTAGCTGCTGTCGTTATTGATAGCTTTTAGAAATTAATATATTTTATTTAAAGTTGCTTCATTGTTACCATTGATATTGGCAGATCTTTCGTCCTCAAGAATGGTTTTTGTCGCAGTTTTGTGGTTCGTACTTTTTTTTATGTATTTGTTTGTTTATTTGTCTCAGTTTATGGGACAATAAGGGTTCACTTATCGAAAATTAAAAAACATATATTGTATAATATATTTAAAAAAAAAAAAATTAAAAAAAATAATGATTCAAATTTCGAGCTAATAGCCCCTGGGCTATTCAGAAAATGTTTTATGTTTGCAGATTGGCAAGCGGGTAAGAAATAATAGAAACAGAAAATTTATGTCAGAAAGGTGATAACTAACCAATTAAATACAAGCACCTCTAAGATAGACACACAACATACAGGTTAGGCAAAGAGAAAGACACACGGATGAACACACAGACATATAAATATGTATTTTCCTGTACAAGAAACTAGCGCCATATCACAATAATCACACACACACACATGCACACACGCACACACACACGCACGCACGCATACACACATATAGACTCTTTTGGCCATAGCATACTCATGGTCAACAACACACGAAGTCCGCACTAGACATCAGTAACTCTACTAAACCAACCTACCGTTCATCATTTCCATAGCCAAAAATTGAAGACGAAACCAACAGCACTGTAAATTGTTCTAAATCCTTTCTCCAGTGCTTTTGTCCGTCTTACACCTGACGTATAGATATATACATGATTTCTATGTCTATGTTTCTATGCGTATGTCAATATTATGTACCTCCAACCTATGTCAATATTGATAAATGTACAAAATTATGCCCATATGTTCGATTATGGGACGATGCCTATGTTCAAGAATATAGATGTATGTCTGTCTCTGCTATGCACATAAACTCCGCGTCGTTTTATACATGTATAGGCAATATCTTCGTCAGATATTGACTATCTCTGCGCCTTATCCTTTCTCGAACGAGGGGCGTTTAAACGTTCGTATGTTGACACACTAAGAGCCCTAACCAGGGACATGGTTTATCTGTCTCAAGTGCTATAAGCTTGCAATGTTGTTGCCATGCTATGACAGGACCGGATCTCCCTTCCGCGACAGTTTGATTTGTCAAAACGCAGCAAATCTTCTTTTCATCAAAAAGTCAAGCTATCCGTGACTTCAATATACCAGGGTGCCTGTTCACCATAATTTAATTTAAAATTGATTATGCAGCCACTCTTGAATGAAGCTGGGGAAACCCTTTTTTTTTTTTTTAATTGAAAGGCTTCATAATTAATAAAAATAGCCCACTCTAAAATCAGCTGCAGTAAACCGAAAGAAGTGGGCATTTGTAACGAGTATATTCCAGAACCAAAATAAAGTGCTATAAACTGAGACTGATTTCTGCCATCAGAGACTGTCTTATTAATGTGCAATAGTTTGGGTCGGTGTTGTAACTCCTACTGATATTTAAGTCAATTTGATAAACGTGTGTTTTGTATATATTATTATGTGTAATCAACCGTGAAAGAAAAATCCCAAGGAGGAGGACAAATTAAATTTGTCTTAGTTATCCTATTCTTGTATAACTTTGTCTTCTAATACTTACTTCTAACGTATCAACCAGTTTGGCATAAAAATCAATATAATGGTACCGTTAGGCAGGTTGTTTTGCTGAGATTAAGACCGAGATAACCGTCCCCACTTGAAAAAAAAAAAAAAAATCCTGCAGGCTTTAGGAGAATTTTCCTTATGTAGCTCCAGTTCAATCAAAAATACTGTCTTTCATGAAATAACTTCCATACAGATAGTCGAGATGGTCGTTTCTCTATTCAATGGACAGTAGAGAAAGGAATAGCACTTCAAAATTACCTACGTGCGGCTGAGCCCGTATTGCCGACTGATAAACATGACTTTTATCTGACAAGATAGTTGTGCTATTTTATTTTTATGTATCCAACTTCGATAAAGACAGCTCAACTTTCACAGCGCACTGCATGGATGCTTGGTGGTGTAAATTAGCTAAGTAAATGAGCCGTCGAGCGATAGAAGGACTGGCATGACGTGTGATATGTTCAGCTGGGGGCGCTAGCACTCAGACGGCAGGATAAACGGACCTTCGGTTGACCAGACAGACAGACAAACACATCCATAGGCAGTTGAACAAACGGACAGGTTAATTAATATAATATATAGCAATAAAAAACAAAAAGCAGGCAGACAACCAGTGAGGCTGACAGAACAGATTGATACATTGACAGGCAGGGAGACAGACAACCAAAAATGCAGATACACAGACAGACAGATACACCTAAGACTGACAAGCAGATGGACAACCAAATATACAGATACACAGACAGGCAGACAGACTGCTAGGACAGAATCTACACCACAGTCTTGTGATCCGAGTAGAGGCTTTGAATTTACCCCACACGGTATTGAGTGAAATATAATTGTACCAAGGGTGTACTACGAAATTTCGGGAAATATATATATATCAGATAGATAGATAGATAGATAGATAGATAGATAGATAGATAGATAGATAGATAGATAGATAGATAGATAGATAG